>JXCR01130165.1:76471-91928 GCA_002079205.1 Phalaenopsis hybrid cultivar
TCACCCTCAATTCTTGTGTTTATCCTTCGGGACAAATACAGGATTTGAGATAAAGTGCTCTTTCATCTAAACTATGAAAATTACGGAGTCAGTTTGACTTCATCTTTTTCAAAATCCAACTTTTTTAACGTCCTTCCGAAGCGGGCAACGGGATTTCAATTCCTATGACCGACAGCTTCTTACGGGCAAACCCCATACCAAAAATAGTGCCGACAGAGATTATGTGTTTTGATGGAGTGTATCAAACTTATAAGTGATGACTAGTGACAATGTCAACAAGCATCAATGCAGTTATGCTATAATAGTAAGAAAATTATAGGGGTTAAAAGATCATATTTGGGCAATAATGGTTGACGAGCGTAGTCATGCAATGTTGTTCAAGAGGTCATAGTTGCGTGATCGTGGTTGAAAGATCATAATTGAGCGAAATGGTCATACGACTGTAGCCAGATGATTGTAACTGAGTAATGATCATCAAAAAGTCATAATTGGGCTACGACGGTAGAGAGGCCCTAATTTGGTGATGTTGGAAGGTTATAATTATGTGGTGGTTTTGAGGTTGTTGTAGGGTGGTGGTAGTGTTCCAATGATGATAATCTAATAGTAGTTGTTGGGCAATGGTAACCCTAAGATATAGGTCGGGTTCTGAATCAATTATATGAAATTTTGCAGTTGTGACTAGATCACTGATTCTCATTAACAATGTTATTAATTTGAGAGCACTTTCTTTATTCTTGTTGAAGCCCCTTAGCATTATTTTTTTTATTGCAAGCTTGCGAGTGTCGATATCCAAGTATGCTAATGTACTTAGATTCATTATATTGATTGATTCTCCTGGATCCACTAACACCCTGGAGAGTGTGAACCTTTTAAAGTTGACTTAAATATATGAGGTCAGTTATGGTCGGCTGTACTGAGCAATAAGTCATCATCCATGAAGGTGACACCATATTGTTCCTTTAACGAACTAACCTCGTCCAATGAGCTGCTTGCCAATTGAGCTAAGAAAATTTCAGGATCAAGTAGAGCCTTGATTAAAGCTTCTCACATCTCCTTCTACAGGATCAAAGCGTCGTAGATGCTTAGTTTGACATGCAGTTTCCGAAGATGGGCCAGCACGTTATAATCCACTTTATTATTAATTCCTGCGATCTCTTCCCATACGGGTATTTCCTCAACCTGTGGGTTGGCACTTCTTGAATAACTAGTTGTTTTCCCTTATCTTTAGGAGCCATCCTTAGGGGTAAGACTTTCCCACTTCTGAGATTCACTTTTGTTTTTTCTTCCACCTTTTGGTCGGACCCTAAGGTTTCTCTCCTGGAGTAATGGCTGGTTATTTTGGCATTGTTTCTTCTGAATCTGAGAATTCTAAGTCAATTACAACTACTATTCCTCTAAATTCAAAAACCAGTACGTCACTTCTAGAGCTACCATAGCTTGTGTCGTTAACATCAGCCATGTTGACGAGTTCATTATGGTTTTGGATGATTTGAGGATTATCATAGGAATTGAAATTTGAATTAGATTGGTTGTTAGTTACGTAATTACTAGAGACAGTTAAAACATAGTTGAATTCTTAACTTTTTGCATTATAGGTTCTCATAGGAACATAAAGATAATCATACAGAATCAGCTGTTTGAGGGATTTATCCCTCAAATTCAAAACAACCAATTAGAGTAAGTAGCCTATATTCTACCTTTCACATCATTTATCTTCATCTTCTTAGCATCTTTCTTCTCCTTCTCCTAAGGTAGTGACTTCTCTGGCTTGATCGGCAGTACTGGTCTGACGGGCTGCAAACTCTAGACGGAGGCTGGCACCAAAGCTATTTGAATATGATTCAATACCTTCTTGGAAGACTAGGTCTAAACTGCACTCCATCTGTTGCTTGTCACATAGGGATCAATCGAGATGATTTGCTAGGTCAAAATCAAGTTGACAGAACCTTTTTCAGGCTCTCTCAAATATTCCTTCAAAATTGTGATGCTTCCATTCATGTAGTTTTTCTTGAGACAATCCTTGAAATTGATGCAATCCCTTATGGTGTGTCCCAACAATCTATGAAATGAACAATACCTAGGGTGATCCTTCTTATCAAACTCTTATGGTTTCTTCAGCTCAGGCAATATGAACTCGGAATTCTTGATAAAATTCCAAAATATCTTTCCCACTGCCTCATTCTTAAAGGAATACACTTTTCGTAATCATTCCATCATGGTCGGTTGTTGATCTCCATCCGTATGGAAGGGTCTGGGCTAAAATGGCTAATGAATGTATTGTTGACCATGCTGTTGGTTGTACAGTTGGTTGTTCTGCTGCGAGTGCTGGTAAGTCAGTTGAGGCTATTTAGTCTGAATCTACATCGGTTGTTTGCCCCTTCCTACTGCTGCCACCCTCTCAGACCTCTTATCAGATGTCTTTACTAGCTTTGACTTTTCACCTTTTCTAGAAATCCCAATTGTTTGGTCTTTTCCTACAAACTTGCAGCTTTATTAAGTAGCTCTTTAAACATTTTGGTTGTGAATCCCTTAAACAAGAAAACCACCAGATCGTGGAGGCTAAGGTGTAGGAAAAAAATACGATTATAGTGAGCCACATTGGATGGGTCAAATTTTGGGTTTTGGCCATGACAATGATTCTCGGTTTTGGGTTTTCTAGCTACCAAGGTGGCTGACCAAGGCATGAGAGGTCACCATCTTGTTGAGGGAGCTCAGTGGTGGATGTTGGTGAAGCCAATCAGGTTGAAGCATGGTTATGTGTGATGAATTGAAATAAAATAGGAGAGAGGCCTCTTTTAGGTTTTACTTGGGTTTGAGACATGGGAAAGGGTTTGGCTCTCTCCCCATGGTGGCTAGGATCTGATATTTGTCATATGGGCTCAGATGGTCAAGTCATAATGATGGGGATTGAGGCTTATTCTTGGGTCTAGGTGAATCACGGGAAAGGTTAAGTAGTCTTGGGGAAATCATTAAAGGATCTCCTCCTTTTGTTGTTTAGGGAAGGATGGCTCACATGAGGCTTACACATGGCTCCATGGCTTCCACTTGGCTTGGGTGAAGCTATATGGCTTGCCTATGACACATGTATGACCAACATGACTTGCAAGAAAGAGGAGGAGTGAGAATTTGATCCATTGAAAATTATTTTTCATGAGCTCAATTTTGGTCAATTTAAATCATAATACATTACACCTTAGGCTTGATTGAGCTTTAATGAGATAAAAAAAGGCCAGCTTTGTCATGAGGATTTTATTTTAGTTGAATTTGAATTTTGGGCTTGGTTTTAAAAGGCTTTAGAAATGGGTTCAGGTAAGTTGGTTTTGGTCTTGGATTTGGTTTTTGGATTTGGGTTTGATAGTATGAAAATTGTTCATGATGGGCTTGGTGGAATTTAGAATTCATCATGATAAATTTAGGTCTTAGGCTCGGTGAATTTTGGACTTGAGTGAATTTGGATTTGAGCTTTGGTGATCTTGAATAAAGGATTGAAATTTGGTGGGGTTGGATTTGATTTTGCATTTTGGTAGATTTAAATTTAAATTGGTAATTTTGGTGGAAGGTGGGTCAATTTGGTAATTTGATGAAAATTGGGTAATTTTGGGCATTTTTGGAATTTTGGAGAAAATTAGGACAATTGGGCAACTTTTAGGATTTGGGGTGGAAAATTTGGCATTTTTGGTAATATTTGGTAGTTTTGGGTATTTTAATGATTTTAGGGTAAATTAGGGGAGTTTGGTGATCTTGGTAAGGCTTGGGGTGAATAGATGAAGCGGTTGAGTGAAAAGGTGCATGGTAGTGTGGGTGAGGTATGGGGTGTCAATGGCCAAGGCTCCCAAGGTCTTTCTAAGGCCTCATAATCCTATAAGAACTCATTTTGAGCTGCAACATGTTGGTCCTAGTCATTTCAACCAAGAGTTGAGGACTTGAGATCACCCATGTTAGACTATACAAAAGAGTGAAGAGGTGACTAGAATTTTTAAGTGAGGTGGATCTCATCACTAGTCCTCTAGGATAACCAATAAGGAGGTCCTATGGCTAGATCCTAAGTTCTAAAAAAAAAAAAAACTAAACCTTACAAAAAATGAGGTCAACAACCATTTGTACCATTATGTGGACATTATTATATTTTGAATGCTTTGGATTATGCCTTAAAATTGATAGGTGTAGTGACTCTACCTTGGTATGATTCACAGGGTATTAAAAAAAATTTAAAGAAATTTATATTTAATAGATTTCGAACACCTCAGTTATTATAAGTGAGGGGGACTCACTTTTGAAATAAAAAGATTAAGAAATAACTGTTAAATATGGAATAAATTGTAGAATTTCCAGCAAATATCATCCTCAAACTAGCAATTTAGCTGTAGTACTAAAAAAAACCGAGAATCTTAGAGAAGACAATTAATCATAGTAGGAAAACTGGTCTCTTAGGTTGGATGATGCATTGTGGGCTTATATGTTTGTTGTTAAAATCCTCATATGAATATCTCTATATGGGTTAATCATTGGGAAAACTTGCCACTTACATGTAAAATTAGAGCATAAATCTTGTTAGACAGTTATGAAATTAAACTATAATCTAAAAGATTTGATGGAGAAAATATTACTACAGTTAAATGAATTTGAAATAAATCAAGATGCACCCTTATGAAAATGTCAAAATTAATCATAAATATATATATAAAAAAAGATATGATAAAAAACTTATTAATCAACAATCTGCTCAAAAGCTTGGGATTGTCTTTTTTTTTTCAAGTTCACTGATTTCTCAAGTGTGTAACTACCCAGAGTTAATTATGTTTCTTACGAGGGAGAGCATTTTCATAAAAAAATAACAGACTTCTGATCTATTTAGTAAGTAAAGGTGTGAACTTAATCAATAACTTATTTTAATAAATAATCTTATTAAAAATAAGAACCAAAACTATATTATTGCATGCATGTGAGTGCATGCATGCACACACTAACACACACATAATAATGTTTATTCATATACTTGTCAATAAAAATTTCTAATATACTCTAGAAGTTATGTACAACACATAAGTTTAACCTTATGCTTTACCAAATATTATGTAATAAAAATCAAATTAATAAGTGAGACAACCATCAATAATTTTTCTAACTAATTAATGAACCCAAGCTCATTGGGAGTTCATTTAATGGTTTGGCTAATTATAATGATTTTTATTTATTTATTTATTGTTTTCAAAAAGCTATGCTGCTTTCCATCATGAAGACATGAGGAGAACATTAATTGCTCTTGCCTTTAGTTTTTTCTTTTTTTGATTGAAGATGATGTTTTTCATTTCTAACCGCTACTTTCCCTTTCATTTTGCTTCTCTTGATGGTCACATATACTAATATTTCATCAATGTTGAAGTCTTCCCCTCAATGACTTACATACAAATACTTCCTCTTTTATAGACATGTATTATTGAGCGTCACTGAAAGAGGTATGGTCGTGACAATGGAACGGACAAAATGATACCTTTTAATTTTCTTAGATATATATGAGTGGTATATATTATATATATATGTTATTTAACATTAATGAATGAGGTGAAGTGGTATGCTTCACATCAACGTACAACGAGTGTCCAAGTCATGACGGACCAAACAATTCGAGTTATCACGAATCAGATGGTTTATAATCCATTCATTTGTAGAAGCCTTCTCGGACAGTTTAAAGTGATAAGTTGGGCAATTAGACGCAACTGCTAGCATCGGGAAGGATGAACGACCTAGTCCAAGCGGCTGAAACAAGGTAGCCAAGGCCGGGTAACCAAGGCTAGACAACTAAGGTCAGGTAATCAAGGCCGAGCGAGCTAGGCCGGGCATGGGTTTAAAAGAGTCGAGTTGAGCTCGAACCACCTCGCCTTGAGCTTGAGCTTGATTAATTTTATCAAGTTCAAGCTCGAGCTTAGGTCTACGAGTTCAAGCTGGCTTTTTAAAATAAATGGAGAGAAAATAATATTAATTTAAGCTAGATTTATAATAAAATGACAAATATAATGAATAATTAAAAGATAAATAATAAGAAATCACCTAACAACAACACAAAATATTATTTTTTTAATATTTTTAATACCTAAAAGATAAATTTTAATATTTTGTTAAACGAGCTAGTTTTGAGCTTGGCTTGTTAGCTCATCGAGCTCAGTCCACGAGTCACTTATTGAGCCGAGCTCAAGCTGGCTCACGAGTAGGCTTGACTCACTTACACCCCTAAGGCTGGGTAACCAAGACTTAGTAACCGAGGCCAAGCAACTAAAGCCGAGCACTTGCAGCTAGACACTTAAGGATGATCACTCGAGGCCAAATTTTTAACCCTCATAACTGAAGGTTCCAACTAGGATTTGACTTCTTCCTAAATCCTGAGTCTTGATGAGAAAAGGGTGATAAGAATTTGGGGGTCTCACACTTGAAACTTTAGGACAAGACAAAACCAAATAAGTCATTTTATGATGGTCAACCACTATAAATAAAAATAAATAAATGCATGCCAAGATCTTTTTCGGAGGAGCCTCCAACTCGAGACTATTTTTTCCTGATATCTAATTTTTTCAATCATGCTCTTCCATCTGTGAAATGTCATTTTTCTTTTTCTTCATTTATGCTCTATTCCTTCGATGTGATTATGGGACAAATCTAGGTTCAACAAACTTGAATGGTGCGGAAAGCATGGATCATCCCACACACAAGAAGAAGAACAACACAAAAAAAAGGAAGCCACAACAAGATTGCAAAAAATATGGAATAAACCAAGGTTTTAGTAGTTGAACAGATCTATGTGAGCGAGAAGCAAATGATGAAATTAATTAGAGAGATACTTGCTCAAGGGATGGCTCCATCATCTCATCAAGAGACTTTTCAACGCCAAAGAAGACCAAGTGCTGATGCTAGGAGAGATATATCACTAGCCCTAAGTGCAAGCGATAACACATATTATCCAAATGTCGCGGATCGAAGCCAGTCAGCAACAACCAAGGGAAAATCAACACCACACAACCTACTCTACTAGAGAATGCTCTTTCCAAATAGTACTTTGAAACTGAAGCATCCAAATGCCTTTAGATCCCCAATATAGATCCTTATCAAGGAAAATTTGATCTATTTGAACACACCCCTTCTTTTAAGTCAATAGTATGGATGCTAAGGATAAACAATGTACTAAAATGTGGACTCTTCTTTATGACCCTAAAGGAGTCTGCCCTTGATGGTTCAATAACCTATAATCGAGAGTAATCACTTCATTTGTAAAATTCAATATCTAATGTACAAAAGCCTCTAGAGAATTCCCAGACACTCCTACAATTATGATTGGGACACAGAGAGTCCTTGTTCGCCTTCATACTATTTCAAAAAAGAAATATTAGAGGTACTAAACTTGGAGCATATAATCACACATATAGGCCCTTGCTAAGAGGCTAAGAGAAGGCCATTTATGTTACACATTGATCTAAAGAACCCAAAGACATTTACATAGTTATTGTAACTAGCTAACACCATATATGAGCAAAATAATAAACACTTCTTCGATTCACCTGAAGATTAAATGACTGCACCAACACTTGCTTAAGAAAAGCTCTCATAGGATCCAGTGGAAGACAAGCCACTCTTCACAACCACCAACTTGATATCGATACGAGGATAATCATCTTCATCCTTATCTAGGGCCATGTGCACCTAAGAAAGTAGCATGCTCTAACATGGGAAGGACTCAAAACTAGGATTGATGGCTGGATCACTACCCTAAGAGGTCACTACCCTAAATTTAAGAGATTTTCTAACTGTTCTTGCTTAGTGTCTTGATCGTAGAAGTAGTCAAAGTCATTCAGAATAAGGACTTCTTTTGGAAGCTCACTCCAATAAAAGCTGGAGGATACACCCACAACCCAAAGAGGCAATTGTGTCTACCACATAGATCACATGCATGATGCAGAGGAATATAAATATATCTTGATTGAATAGCTCATTAGATCAGAGAAAATTGAATAATTCATTGCACCTAGAGATTTCACTTAGTAGTAGGGAAAGGCTCCAACAAAAGACTACCACAATGATTCAGCCCATACAAATGTCATTAACGTTGCGGTGGTTATTCTAACCATTCTCAAAGGAGATGGGGTCGAAGCCTCCCAGTATGCAAGACTAAAGAAGCTTCAATCAACCAAACTTTGTATGTCCACATCAACTCAATGGAGAGCATGCATTATTTGACCATTAGCTTCACTGGGGAGGACTTACTGACTAAGGGTAATCCTTACAATGTGATGATCTTTGTCATTACCCTCATCACCAAATTTCAGACTGGAAGCATTCTAACTAATACCAGCTTAAGTAAGTTCATCTTTGATAAGATGAACCTTTGATTTGAGCACTTGATGGCCGTATTCGAGTCATTATACTGTTTCTCAGAAGAGAGAAAACAAGCATTGGGAGCCCTAACCCTAACCATTGCCTAAGGTGAAGTTGACAAGCTATTTAATTCCATGACCAACATTATACTTGTTGAAAGTTTCATCTTCGATCGACTGCTACTCAATACATTCAAGGCAATCATCTTGACTTAGCACACAATAGTGATCTCTGGTGACGAGAGATAATCACCATTAGAGAAGACTTGGAGTAACCTTGATGTGAGCCACTGAGAGCTTACATTGGGAACCACGAGAGTTGGATGCATAATGAGAAGGCTATTTGGAGACTAACAAGTCCATCAAAGAAGTCTCAACCGCAATGGGTTAGGTTGGTATTTTTTTTAATTTAGCTTAGCTTTTGATTTAGGACACTAAGATGAGCTCATTTAGACACTCTAGGAGTAACATGACACATTCGCATGGTCAACTAATAAAATTCCTAGAGTTTTCATCGTGTAGCCTACCACCATCTTAATGTCAATCTCTTAACTCAACCCATCAAATGGAAAATAAAATAAATGCACACTCGGGAAACCAATTAAGGAAGATGTACGCAATCTACTAGATGAGGGGTACATCAAGGAGATCCAATATCTAGACTAGGTGGAAAATATGGTGATGGTTTAAAAGGTAATGGATAAGTAGCAGATCTCTGTCAATTTCATCAACCTAAATGGAACCTAGCTAAAGGAAAACCACCCCTTACTGTGGATTGAAGCACTTGTGGATGTAGCGGTTGGTCACTCAGACATGTGCTTTCTGGACACTTTTTATGGATACAATCAGATAAAATGCACCTGACAGATGCTGAAAAGACACATTCATCATGAGGGAAGGGTTTTTTCTATAATGTGATGCCCTGCAAGCTTAAACATACATGCAATACTTACCACAAAATAATGGATTTAATATTTGCAAATAAGAAAAAAAAGATGGAAGTATACGTTAATGATGCGTTTGTTAATAACAAAACACTCGAACAATACATATCAGACTTAAAAAAAACTTTGGAAGCTCTTTAAAAATATAATAAGAATTTAAACTCACTCAAATGCATGCTTAGGGCTGACATTAGAAATTTTCTGGGCTTTATACTGACCTCTGAAGGAATCAAGGCCAACTCTGAGAAAGTTCAAGCGTTGATAAATATTTCATACCCCACCCCCCCTCCAAAAAACTATGGAAGCTGGCATATTGAATTACAAACCTAAACTCTTTCATCTCCTAATTTGAAAGATAAACATGCAATTTTTTTCAAAATCCTGATAAGCAATAAAAATTTTATATGTACAAGCAAGTGCAAGTAAGCCTTTCAATAACTTAAAGATTTCTTGGCTTCATCATCTTTGCTTCAAAGTTCAACGATGGACAATGAACTCTTAATCTACCTGGGAGTTAGAACTAAAGCGATTAAATGGGTCCTAGTTTGGGAAGAATGAAAAAAGAAAATTCCAATCTACTGCATTGGTCGAGTCTCGAGGGATGCAGATCTCAAGTATCCAATCAGAAAAAAATAAAGTTTACTCTGACCATTTTAGTGTGAAATCGTTGCCCTTACTTTCTGTTGCATCGGGTTTGTGTAATTCTGTTCATTAGCTCAAGTCGTTATTGGACAAGCCCAAGCATTTCAAACGACTCCTCAACTGGGTAGTCAAGCTCAACAAATTTGACTTGTTCTACATCTCCAAGACAATAATCAAGGCACATGTTATAACTGACTTCCTCATGACTTTCTTTGAACTGTGCAAACTAAATAATGAAACACTAAAGCAAGACCCAACCTAGACCTTATAAATAGATAGAGCATCAAACTGATAAGGAACTGGATCGGGACTCATGTTGACTAGTCCAACCGCACACCACATCTGTTACTCTATTGAAGTGGAATTCAAATCAATCAATAACCAAGACAAAAATGAAGCCATCATCATTAGACTATGCCTCACACATGAGATAAGAGCAAGACATCTCGTGGTAAAGTTAAACACCCATCTAGTAGTGAACTAGGTGAATAGATAGTTCAAAGTAAGTGAAGATAGATCATGAGGAACCTTGCTAAGGCTAGAGAAAGAATTGGGAAGTTTGAGCATTTTAGAATCGAGCATATTTCTCAAGACGACAATCAAATAATGCACCTATTATCCAAATGTAGTCACATGGACTGTGACACAATGCTAGATAAGCTCACCTACTTCATAATCAAGGAGACGTAATCCATGGAGGTGACATCCGAAGAGAATGAAAGTTTGATGGATTCATATGTCCACTTATTAAAATTGGGGAACTTTCCTCAAATGTAAAGGACCACAAATTTTTTACATATTAAAGCAAAAAACTATCTCATCTTGGATGATGAGCCTTTTTACTAATTGAAAACTTTCTTGTATCTTACGTACAAGAAAATAAGAAGATCGACATTCTCAAAAAAATGCACTCCAGTGAATGTGAAAGTCAATATGACAGAAAGAAACTAGCTAATCGAATACTCTGACAGGGTTATTTTTGGCGAACACTTAGAAAGAATGCAAAGAATTTCTAAAGGAGATGCGAACATTACCAAATATTTGCTCCCATACAACTTAAACCTTCCTAGAATTTACAGCTCATCATGAGCTCTTGACCATTCACCATTTGGTGACTCAATCTCCTTAGTCCCATCTCACCTTCCACAAATTCATACTAGTCATGATTGACTATTTTTTTAAAATGAGTGGAAGTCAAAGCTCTCAATCCTATTACCTTTGAGGGCGTCTTCTATTTGATTTAGACAAACTTGATTTATTAGTATGACCTCTTGATGATAGTTATAACTAATAATGGAATATAATACGTCAGCCAAAGAGTCAAAGACTTCTGCCAAAACCTAAGGATCAACCTAAAATTTGCTTCAGTCCATAATCTACAGACAATAGATAAGTTAACACCACTAATGAACTAATCTTAAATCTTATAAGGAATAAGGTTCAACGAACGAATGAAAAATGGATTGATTTCCTCTCATTCATCCTTTGGGCACTAAGGTCCGCTCCTTTAACTGCAACTAGGCAAACACCTTTCCAACAACTACACGGGATGGAGGTCATGCATGCTACTAGTTGAATAAAAATTGCACATCCAAAGGGTGTTAGCCACCTTAACATTTGAGGAAGAAGACTTTGATGAGTGGCAATACATAAACATAGAAGGGATGGAACTCGTACTTAACCTACTAGAAGAAGAATGTGCCAAGTCAGATCTCAAGCAAAAAGAAATAAAAAAGATGATGGTGTGCTACTACGACACTCAAATTAAGGAGAAGTCCTTTAGAGAAGGGAACCTGGTCCTGAAGACAACCAATCCAATGGCATGGGACCAAGACTTAGAAAAACTCGATCATACGTGCATCGAGTTGTTCATCATCAGGAGACAAATTGCTCTAAGAGCTTACAAGTTGCAAAAATTCACCGACAAAGAAGTACTTCAAATGTAGAATGGGAATGATTTAAACTCCTAAATGTTATGTAACTTGTCCACGCTGAACTCACCTTAGCAATTGATTTGTGATCTCTATCATAAAATTAAAAAAGAACTTATTTGACAATGTTGTTTGTACTATAATAAGGGAGTGACATATGTAAGAAAGACATATTACTACACCCTTGGAAAGCTGAAAGCACTACAAAGGAGCTCACCTAGTACCCAAGTAAGACCTGTAGGAGAGCTGAAGATCCTTAATAGGTGAAGGATAGTTCTTACCTGAGAAGTTGGCAATCACCCCATCCATAATGTGGTTGATAAAAATGAAGAACATAACATTTAATCATTTTAATACTTACAATAAAAAATTATGCAAATAATAACACTCTCACTCCCTTCCAACTCTCACATCCCCTTACCCATACTTATAAATATCAACTATGAGGAACAATCCGCTTGTGAAAAGAACTCGACCTTAGGAGTATTGGAAATTGGCAAAGAGGATGAGAGGTTAGGTCAAGAAAGAAAAAGAATGTGTCCTAACTAGGGGAACTCACCTCTAGAGGACAGTCAAATAACAAAAGACTTAGGTTGAAGGCCATTCAAATTATTATGAAACTAAGTAAGAGAAATCACAGAGGTACGCAGAAAGAAGTTACAAGTATGCTTAAAAGGACAATATAAGTATTTGACCCCTCACTATCTGTAAATAAATACATAGAAATTTTCATAATAATTTTTTGGTCACTTGCCCAAGTATCAAAATCACTTTTCCTTTAAATAATGAGATATTTTTGCATCCTTCAGTTGAATTGAGAGACCACCTCTTCAGAATCAAATCCCTGGAGCTAGTGGTAGAGTCTATTTTCGTTCTTTTCCGTTTTTATTTTTGAAGGAATCTCCAGGTTGTGTATCATCATATTATTTTCTTTTTCGGAGTAAATTTCTCTTACGTATTATATGGATGATCTGGAGAAGAGATAAATCGGAAAAGATGGAACACACGATAAAGAAGAAAAACAAGAAAAGACGTGGAAAACTTTTGTGTAGTAAATTTTGAGCTATAGCCCAAAATCGTACGTATGAAAAAAGATCAGATCGAAAATGCTTGAGCAAACATATCGCGAAGAAGATTTACGAAAACAACCCATGACCAGAGATTCAAGCGTGTGTGTTTGTTCTGGGGTCAAGAGCAACTCTCAAAGGTACGTATCCCTTCAGTTAATTACATCTTGAGGGATGCCCAAGAAAACTCTCGATTAAGGAAATCTTGCTTACACTTGTATAACGATTAGTAAAGGAAGTCACAAAGGACGGTTATTTCATAGACACGTCCCGATACTTGTATTCACTGAACAAAGTTATAAAAAAAATAGACAAATACGTTGGTTTGTGATATGGTATGATTTACCATTGCAAGACAACAATAGAGCAACCAAACTAAAAGGAAGGTTGAGGGCTCAATCAAATGATATTCAAGGATGTCTCGTCGTTCTATTTATAAAAGCTAAAAAACTCAAATTTAAAGGAGGTAGTTGTATTATAGACATTTACTTCTAACACAAGGCTAATTATTGAAATTTAATTCTGTCGTTCTAATTGAAACACAATTTTGAAAGATATAAAAAAAATTAGAAACCTAAATATGTGCAACCAAAACACCACCGTCCGAGACTTCATAGATCAGACGGTTGAAATTATCTAGAATTAGATGGCTCAAAATCCATCCATCTACAGAAGTCTTCTCGGACGTATTAAAGTAATATGTTGGACAGTCAGACACAATTGTCTGTGTCGGGAAGGATGAACAACCTAGGCTGAGTGACTAATGTAAGGTTACCATGATTAGGCTAATGAGGTTGGGTAACCAAGGTCGGCCGATTGAGGTTAGGTAACCAAGGTCGGGCGATTGAACTCAGGTAACTAAGACTAAGTAGCCAAGCAACTGCATCTAAGCATGTGCAGCTTGATGTTGAAGGATGATCCCTCGAGGCCAAATGTTTAACTCCCATGACTTAACAATTCAAGTGGGAGTTCATTTCTTCCAAGAACTTTAGTCATGATGAAAAAAGGGTGAAAAGAATCTTGGGTCCTACACTTGGAAGCCTAAGACGAGACAAACCTAAATATGTTAGGGGCAAACAACAATAAATATAGGAAATTAAATGTAAAACATAATATTTTTTCGAAGGAGCCCCTACTGAAAATGTCCTATTTTTCTATTCATTATGCTCTATTCCTCGAGTAATTTATATTTAGGGCCAGTTTGGAGCGGCTTTTTCTGCGCGGTGCAGGGGAAGGCCGAGGAAAATGGTCGTTTGGCGCGGCGTCTCGCTCGCGGCGGCCGCGAATTTGAGCGGAAAGCGGACCATAGGAGAGACTCTGCGGCCTGCATTACCGCTCGATTTTTTATTCTCGTACCCTTCGACTTCGCTGGGAAGCCCATGATTGAACTTGATCGCCGCATGTGATGATCTTCGAAACTCCCATCATTCTCCCTTTTCCCCTTTCCGCTCTGTTCCTATCTGAAACCATTGAGGTAGAAGCCCTACACCCAGCCGAGCTCGAAGGAGGGCATTGTCGGTGTGTTAGTTGCCGCTATTTCTCCCTAAATGATGACGCCATTGCTCATCTTCACATTCTGGATTCTTCGCGACTTTGCTTTTATCTCTTTATCCTGATTTTATTTTTGTTTATCTCTGATTTATGAGGATCTTGAAGCAGAGGTCATTTTTAGTTTTTCATGGCATTCTATCTTCCTGTAAAATTATTAAATGCTCTACATATATTGTTTTCACACTCACACTCAAGCATATTCTTATTAGTTTCTCCACCAATTTACTCATGAATAGGTTCAAGCCAAGTTAGCCGGCCTCTAATGGGGTTTTCAAAATTCTGCCCCACAAAATAAAATAAAATAAAATGCCTTGCATGTACCTTTTATGACAGCATTCACGGTTTAGCAAAACTTAATTAGTTTTATTCAGCTTTTCCAGACAACTTTGTTGTTTTCTATCTTGAAAATTTGCGGAAAACCTTAATTTCTCTGGACTTAGTTTTTTTTTTTTTTTTGCTAGAGGATAATGTTAGTCAATTCTAACCACTACTTTCCCTTTCATTTACCTCTCTTCATCATAATCACACGCAAGTAATCTATCCACGTACAAGCCCTCCACACAATAATATCATGAGTATTGATCCATATACCCCCCCATTTCTTATGTATTTACATACCTAATACCTAAACTTCATTTTATCATTTCCATCACTCAAATCTTTCATGTCACATAAGAAATATCACTATTTTAATACGCATTTTCATGCATATATGTGTGTGTGTGTATATATATATATATAAAAGGTATCTTGTATCCGGTCTGTTGGTTGACATCCACGGTATAAAACCCCTCAGGTCGGAAGTTTGAATCTCCTCTGACATAATTGGCCTTAATATGAATTATTAGGCACATTAGAGTGGTTGGAAACTTTTATAATTATCTCTTGCCATTCTTTTATAATATATATATATATATATATATATATATATATATATATATATATAAGATCAGAAGAGCACA
>JXCR01130166.1:0-21449 GCA_002079205.1 Phalaenopsis hybrid cultivar
AGGCACTCAATTCGACTTGTTGAAGGACTCTTGTCAACAACCATGAATTTTATAGTTAAAGACGCTGTAAACCTGGTGGGAAGTTTACCAAAGCCGTCAACTTTAAGCCAACCTTAGCAACCAAAGCTTTATGCCTGCTATGCCACGAAGATTCATTATTGACTATAATTAAGGACTTCATCATTAATAAAAATATTGGCCAACACAGTTCAATTCTTGTAATATATTTTATTATAAAATTTTATATTCAGTATAGGGGTTGGTGAATAAACCAAATGAGCTCACGGCATATTAGATACTGTATTTTTTTTTTCAAGACTTGTTCATTTTCTGTTATTTTATAAGTTATTTATATTGGGAAGCACTCTATGTCAATTTCTCATGTTTACGGGTCTAATACAGGCTTCTTAAGTGAAAATTTAAACAAAATTGTCATGATTATTTGATTTTGAGGTTAAGCCTTGGGTGGTCAAGATAGTGCTTTCTATAGAACAGTTCTAAGGTATAATTCAATATTGCAGTCGTTAATAAAACTAGCTTTTCTTATGTTAAAAGACCTTTAAAGTTGGTTTCCAAGCTATTGGATTACTAATTTGAACTCATCTATGTAGTGTCATTATTCGTTCCTCCAAGCTTGTAGGAAGATTTTTTTTTCTTTTTGCAGAAGTGGTGATTCTGTTAATAATGTAACTGCAGGTAGAAATCTATCCCTTGAAGATTCATTTAACGGAAACAATGTACCGAATGATGTGGGGTTACTTCTTCCCGGAAGAAGACCAAGACTCCCAGAGGCGACAGGTAGTCATCATTACGGGTGTAAACGAGCTGACCTAGTCCTTGTTGAAAACTAGTAATTTTCTGTCCAAAATTGGTTATAATATTTTTTAAAATAAACATTAAAAATATAATAATATTTTATATTTAATTATTTAATTAATTCGAGCTAAAATGAGCTGAACACAATCAAACAAAAATTTCTTTGTGTTATGCTCGTTTGTAAATTGAACTGAAAAAAAAAACATTTGTGTTCGGCCCACTTGTTTGATGGACGAATCGAATATGAGCTACTAAGCGAACCGAACACGAGTTGTTCTTGAACGACGAGCTTTTTTGACAGCCCTAGTCATCATGCTCATATTGCTGATCCTTTTGGACATTTCCTTTATTTTCTTTAAACTGTTCAGGAGGTATGGAAAGTTTCGACAACCGCCGGCTCTAGACGTGTAAGGAAAAGTGCTTCGGCCCATGAGACTAATCCATCAAGTAGTTACAGCGCAAGAGAGATTGAAACTACTGGAAGGCCTGTTATGGCAGGTGCCCAGGTTAATCCTAGCGCTTCAGTACATGGCGATTCTTCCCAAGTGAGTTTTCCTCTCATCTATAATCTACGCAGATCCTATTCTTTTCTAATTTTTACTTCCAGGAAATTTTAATTAGATTAACCTTATTGGCAGTACCATCTGACTCCCTTGCGTTGATAAACCTGTTTGCAGGTGTCGAAATTGCAAAGTTTGAAAGCCAATATTGTCTGTGGTGCAAATCCTGAATTTCGAAGGACACCTTCATGTGACAGAATAGAAGATACTTTATTAGAGGCTGTAGCTAATGAACCTCTCTTCCCACCACATAGCTCATGTATTTCTTCAAAAAGTGGTCCACTGAATCCTGTGCTAGAATCTCATCAAGCTGTTACCGATGACACATTTAAGAGTAAATCAAAAGATCCGAAGCCTATAAAGTCTGGCCGCCTGTCGAACGAAGAAAAAAAGGTTGGAAAAGCTCATGACGAGAAAAGAGCGAGGTCGCGAAGAATGATGGAGTTCCATAACATCAAAATTAGTCAGGTTGCGACTTACCTTCAATGTATTACTTCGTTATGTAGCTCCCATATATTTATTAATTGTGTCAATTATATACTTGTGAATAGGTTGAGTTACTAGTTGCCTATGAAGGTTCACGATTTGCGGTGAATGACTTGAGGCTGTTGATGGATACATTTCATCGTGATGAGTTTATTGGAACGTGGAGAAGGCTATTTTCACGTGTTAAGAAACATATCATATGGGGTGTTTTAAAATCAGTGACTGGGATGCAGGTAATTATACTTAAAAAATGATTGAGTTTTGCAGTCATGCTACTAAAATATTTTTGTTTTTTTGTTGAAGAGTATGATATTTCAACTAAAACTACTAAAGTCAGCAGGGAAAATGTCATATTTAATAGTGGAGTTAAGAGCCAAAATAGTCCCCTTACTATTTATATGGGGTCATTTTAGCCTGAGAGTCTATAAAAGTGTCCAATTAATCCCCAGACTCTTTTATTTAGAGCTAAAGTCTATTTCAGCTCAGATTTTAAAATATGGAGACCAAACTGGCACATTTTGTAAGCTTTGGAACTAAAATGACCTCCTACAAAGAGTCAGGGAACCTTTTTGACATTTTTCTCTTTAATGGTGCTATAACAAATGATTAATCATCTTTGCTGCTGCGTATTTCTCAGGGTAAAAAATTCAAGGATAAAGCCCAAACCCAAAGAGAAGGCCATGTTGGTGTTGTCCCGGAGAGTGATCTCAATTTCAGTGACAGTGACGGCGGCCAACCAGGTAAATTAGATCAGTTTCCTGTATCATGGCTGAAAAGGCCGAGCGATGGTGCTGGTGATGGATTTGTCACTTCAATAAGGGGCCTTTTCAACTCCCAACGCCGCAAGGCCAAGGCGTTCGTCCTGCGAACCATGAGAGGGGAAGCAGATAATGAGTTCAATGGTGAATGGAGTGAGAGCGATACTGAGTATCCTTTCGCTCGCCAATTGACCATTACTAAAGCGAAAAAGCTCATTCGGCGGCACACGAGGAAGTTTCGCTCGAGAGCTCAGAAGAATTCAGGTGATCTATTGATACCATTTTTAAGAAACTGATTAGCACAACAATGCTTATGTATTCACATAATTCACTCCTAAACTTTCATATTTATACACATAACAATAAAATATTTAATATTAAATCAAAAATAGTATTATTATCATTTTTTCAACGTAAAATCCACCCTTTCATGCATAGGCTTAAAACACCAAAGTGTCATGCATGTGAATAAGACGGTTTAGTTGTGAGATATGTTGATACATAAGAATTGTGAGCTACTTATGTAAATTTCCCTTAAAAATTGGATTACGTAATTTATATGGTAAGTTTATCTTTCTCGAGTTGTATGATGTGATTAACATGTTAACATGTCCTTCGTTCTTGTAGGCGCGGCTTTACAAATTCGAGAATCACACCCATCGACGCCAAGGGAGACGAGTCCATTTCAGAGCGATTCATCTGGTGCATCATCTTATGAGGACTTCAATGACTAGAAGCTTAAGAAAACAGGTGAATTAATATGTCAAGGAATGGGGATAATCACCATGGAATCTATCGGAAATATAGAGATTGGATTACCGGCGAGCAACCGGTCCTGGCTCATAATGGAAGTTATTGAAATAGAGAGATCTGAGTGTCGTCGGCAAGGCGGAATTTTCTTATTATCATTCAAAGTTTTGAAAGTCATGGTGCATTCTATAGAAAGAATGTTGGTAGCAGCCACAGCCTCTCATATTCTGCTTTAGTTTCAAGAAGCAGTAAGGATTTTTATCCCAGCGTTCTTCTTCAATCCATTCATATATAATGATCCTTTTATTCTCATCCATTTTGTAACAACGCAGCTGTACAAAAATCAATAAATTCATGTAACTATTGTTTTTTTTGTTCAATTAACAACTATTAACTCTTCTTCTTCTTCTTTTTTATTTTTTTTATTTTGTTGAGTCCAGATAAGTTATTTCTAGCAGATTGGAATGTCAGAATTAGGAAACTCTGTAAAAACTTTCTGTTGAATTGTAATTTTATTTGAATCCATTATAATTCCAACCAAATGAACCAGAAAGAAATTATTTTTTTGCTTTCTAATTCATATTTTTTTTACAGGGCTGTGCAAAAAGAAATAATAACAATAATAAAAATAAAATGCTAAAATCAATCTGAGAAGGATGTGGTTTAATTTGGTTGGCAAAATCATATAAAAACTGACTGATTTGGTAGGTCTGCAATTTTGTTTAGGATTTTTTTTTTTAAGTCTGGAATTTTAATTAAGCAAAAATCAACTGAAGCGAACCTAATTAGTCTAATTTTATAATATGCATCATGTATTTGAAACATCTAATTGAAAATAAGAGCTGTCTAAAAGTTTAAGCCTTCAAAATACAAAGCGACTTANTTTTATTTTTTTTATTTTGTTGAGTCCAGATAAGTTATTTCTAGCAGATTGGAATGTCAGAATTAGGAAACTCTGTAAAAACTTTCTGTTGAATTGTAATTTTATTTGAATCCATTATAATTCCAACCAAATCAACCAGAGAAGGAAATTATTTTTTTCTTTTCTAATTCATATTTTTTTACAGGGCTGTGCAAAAAGAAATAATAAAAATAATAAAAATAAATTGCTAAAATCAATCTGAGAAGGATGTGGTTTAATTTGGTTTGCAAAATCATATATAAACTGGCTGATTTGGTAGGTCTGCAATTTTGTTTAGGATTTTTTTTTGAGTCTGGAATTTTGATTAAGCAAAAATCAACTGAAGCGAACCTAATTAGTCTAATTTATAATATGCATTATGTATTTGAAACATCTAATTGAAAATAAGAGCTGTCTAAAAGTTTAAGCCTTCAAAATACAAAGCGACTTAAATGAACGGTGAGGATCAATTTAAATTGGACAAAACCGATTGGCTCAACAGCATGATATATGGAATTTAATTAAATGTTGAACTAATCTAATTACAAATGGTTTGTTTAAAATCAATACGAACTCAAAAAAAATAACAATAAAAAAAAAATTAAATTCAAGCAATTGCTATTGATTTTCAAATCGAAGTAGAGAATTAAATGAGGTTCGGTTAGATTCAATTTCANGGAATTTAATTAAATGTTGAACTAATCTAATTACAAATGGTTTGTTTAAAATCAATACGAACTCAAAAAAAATAACAATAAAAAAAAAAAAAAAATTAATTCAAGCAATTGCTATTGATTTTCAAATCGAAGTAGAGAATTAAATGAGGTTCGGTTAGATTCAATTTCATTTCTAAGCCTTCAATTTTGTCTACATATATCACGCCTAAACATTCATACTTAATGCATGTCATTCAAATTTTTAATATGACATCAAAAATATCAAGATGCTTTTTTTTTTTTTTAAGTTACTCATTTTCATATATAAGTTTATAAGCATAAATATGAAACTTTGGGTATTAGATAACGCCAACACATAAAAATTATATGCATTGTCGAGTTGAAACTTGATTAATTGATCAGGCTCATAATACTCAAGCTAGTGGTGACTCAAGCTTAGCTNATTTGTGGTTGGTTCGGTCCAGGTGATGTTCAAGTTTGGGGCGGTTCAATGAAGTGCTAACAGCTTTGTAAAAATTGATCGTTATGGTAGGGGAAGCTCGTCTTGTAATTTCAAACAGAAAATTCTCATGTATTTACATATTTCACACCTAAACATTCATACTTAATGCATGCCATTCAAATTTTTAATATGACATCAAAAATATCAAGATGTTTTTTTTTTTTTAAAGTTACACATTTTCATATATAAGTTTATAAGCATAAACATGAAACTTTGGGTATTAGATAACGCCAACACATAAAAATTATATACATTGTCGAGTTGAAACTTGATTAATTGATCAGGCTCATAATACTCAAGCTAGTGGTGACTCAAGCTTAGCTTGACTTGTTTGCACCCTTAAACCCAACTCATGACTAAAGATGTAAATGAGTCAGCCTTGCGTGAGCTGTCTTAGCTTATATTCAGTTTGTTTGAAATTAATTATGTTCCAAATTGACTTGTATTCAAATTTGCTTGGTGTGTTCATCTTCGGCTCGATTTACATATTCTTGTTCGTGTTCGGCTATGTTCAGCTCAAAATTTACTCTGGTTAAATTAATTAGAAATATAGATGTAGTGTATTTGATTCAAACCTCCACCATTCTTATGTAATTAAAAGTGAAGTACCACATTACCCCCATGAGTTATTGTGATTAAACTTAAATATAAATATATATAATAAATTATTATATAAATGATACAAATAATTTCCTTCTTTTGAGCAAAAAACAAACCAAATCAGGTTGAACAAACAGTTGTTTCATGTTCGACTCCTTTATAATTTGAGCTTAAAAATTTTGTGTGCTCGGCTCGCTTGGCAAACAATTCGAACACAAGCTACTTAATGAGTAGAACACGAATTTTTCGAGAACAATAAATTTCTTTGGCAACCCCACTCATAACAACTTTACTAACAAGAAACGATGCTCCTCCACATTACCACATACCAATTACTACAAAACCTCGATTTTATCCCCATTGAAAGAATCTCATATCAGTGCTACATATATAATGTAAGAAGATCAACCTTCTTTCCTAGATTACACCAAGTGGTTGCAACTCCCATACAAATTTTGCATCTTTCAATATCAACCTATACAAAAGCTTCTCAATATAAAATTGATGATATGTTTCAATATCAACATTGTAGCTCTCATGTTTTGAGCAATGATAATCCTAAAGATTGTCTTACAACACCCACATTTTTCAATGAAATTCCCACATTCTTCCATACTAGGCTTAAGAGCCAATTAATTTAGGGGCCATTTTTTTATGAATTTTGTAATTTATTTTTGTTTTATCTTTAGTTTTTAAACAATAATTGTTTAGTATATTTTTTCACTTATTTATCATACTTTTTTTTAAAAACAACTCTTCATTTTTAAAATACTAAAAATAATGTTTTTAAAAATAAATTATTTTATTTTGAAAATGTCAAATTTCTTTCATTTTAAATCAAAATACAAGCAAAATCAAATAAAATAAAAAATAAAAGACAAAAAAAAGTGCTGTTTACACACACAGCACCCCAAACATTGATATTTACAAACCTAGCACTTCTTTCATCTATATTTTTCAAATTCTCACTCAAATATCAAAATTCATGATAAAACCCCAACCCATAATTTTCATTTTTATCAAATTCTCAATGATTAAATCATGACACGTGTAAATAAACCAGTTCGACGGTTCAAAAATATCACATGGTTGCTAGATCTGTAAATAGGAATGTTTCACGCTGTCTTCACTGTACTAGAAATTTTTGTTAAATGTATTTAAAAAACAAAGAAAACTCAACAGAGAAAATCTTATCCCTCACAGTACCCTAAACCCAACAAAAATGTACACCTGTATACACTATTCAATTATACAGATACAGTCCTTGCAAAACTAAAATAGCCAAAAAAATCTCTCCATGGATATTAGAACTTCAAATAAATCATAACAGCAATTATGTAAATTCTTCTCGTTGACATGACAATTAGGGGCTATATGGTAAGAGCTTTGACAGCTTTAGTAAATCCTGTAAATCTGGATTTACTAAATCCCTTAATAAATTCAGGATTTAAGGCAAAACTCAGAAGAGATTGTGGTGAAACTGAAATTACTAAATTCTGAATTTAAAATCGTCATTTTCTTTATGTTTGACAAGATTTAGGAGGTTTTTAGTAGCACATTTTTAACAGGATTTATGTTAATATCTAGCATAGATCCTCCCAAAAGCAAAAACCAGCGAATTAAGGCTCTGTTTGGCGCGGCTACCAGTCTGCGGCGTGGTGCCGTGCCGTGAAAAAATGTCGTTTGGAGCGGCGGTTCGCATGGGGCGGGCCGCGATATACCCCAAATGCCAAATGCAATGAACAACCCGTGGCTTGACTTCCTCTCTCGGCTTTTTAACCGATTACCCTACCCCGATTCTCATTTCTTCTTCACGAACCGCGCGATCTGCTCCCCTCGCCTCCTCTTAACTGATGGCTTCCTCTTCTCCGGCGCATCTCACGCAACCAAGCNTTTATTTTCCTGTTATCGGTATAGTGGTGTTGTTAAGAGAGGAATTCTTGGTTGTTTCAATTCTCTTTTTTAGCCTGAAATTTTAAAATGAAGAGAGAGCATGTCTTATGAGTTCCGAATCCAAGAAGGAAATGAAAATTTCACTTCTCCAAGCTGATTGTGAAGCTATGATGGCTTGGGGATCTGCTGCTAGCGAGTTTCACTTTTACCGGATTTACTAAATACTGCTTGAGTTGAAGTGAAAGGGTTTTAGCAAAGTTTGAATGCTTGCCTGTAAATGTTTCTGTGCAGAATGGTTAAAATTGTTGCACCGGAAACCTACCATTTCCAAACTGCCTTCCATTAAACTCATTAAATTAGGGTATTGTTGGTTAACCTTTGCATCCCGCATATTGGTGGCAGAGAAAAAGATGCTTCAGCTATGAAAACACCCAAATTTCTTCTATATCTCATTAATTCTTCAAACCCATTTTAATTTTGAAAAATTTTACTTGATTTTGGAATAATATTATTCGGTGAAGAATCCACTTTGAGAGAGAGAATAATTTTGTTTGTTAATTATGTTTTGAAATGAATTTTTGTTTATGGAATATCATATTGATGTCACAGTTCTGTTACAAATAAATTTACTAAACATTGGCAGAATGATCATTTTTCTAGAAACAGCTGACCTACAACTATTTTCACACAGCTGCAACAAATAGACAGTCAGCTTCTATGCAACAGCTTTCCCGCAACAGCTTCTTCGGACAGCGCAGTTGCTGCTGAAAAGCTGAGACGCTGCAGCTGCACCAAACAGACCCTAAATCTGAAACTCCGTTAAATCCATTATCCTCTCCTCTGTAATGTAAATCTTGGTTTTTTTTAAATTCGATGGATACGTGTATTTAACAGATTTAAGGAGGAAGGCTTCTCTTATTGCACAAGAATCAATCACCAAACATTACGAAGATAATTAACTGAATTTTAACTTAAATCATACAAAACATCTTTGTAGATTTAGCNAGAATAACACGCAATAACACATGAATAACACATGGGGGAATATTTCCCGTGTTATTGCGCCGTTTTTTTTTTCCCTAACGCGCAGCATGTCGTGGCGTGATTTCATTGGTTACACACGTTACTTCTACGTGCGTACTACTGATGTAATATTTTTTTGATTTACAGAAAGTGGGAGCCAAATACCCCCATAAGAAGTTAAATCCTACCCAATCCGTGATTGATAATGGCAACTAAATCATAGCCTCACATATCCAAATGTTTAATGCAGAACTTAGCTTCTTTTTAATTCAAGTAAGCCATGCAATTGATTGAATGGAGGATCCTAAAAATTCATTTTGGCAAATGAAAATGAGAAGCAATTCGGTTCATCTCCCCATACCGAACCACATCTTATCCAAGCAGAACAAAACAATTGATGTTCGAAAGAGGAAAATGTGCAAATCCCAAACCTACCTCAACTCATTCCATGACAACCTTAGCTCCAGCCAGCTTCANTAATGGCAACTAAATCATAGCCTCATATATGCAGAACTTAGCTTCTTTTTAATTCAAGTAAACCATGCAATAGATTGAATGGAGGATCCCAAAAATTCATTTTGGCAAATGAAAATGAGAAGCAATTCTGTTCATCTCCCCATACCAATCCACATCTTATCCAAGCAGAACAAAACAATCGATGATCAAAAGAGGAAAATGTGCAAATCCCAAACCTACCTCAACTCATTCCATGACAACCTTAGCTCCAGCCAGCTTCATCTTCTCCACAATCTTCTCCGCCTCTTCCTTGAGCACCCCCCTCTTCAGCACCGCAGGCGCCTTCTCCACCAAATCCTTGGCCTCCTTCAACCCGAGATCCGTAAAGCTTCTCACCTCCTTGATAATCTTGATCTTGGAAGCAGCGTCGAAGCTCTCCAGCTTCAAATCGAACGCGGTCTTCTCCACCTTCTCCTCCGCAGCTGAAGCAGCTCCTGCGGAGGAAGACTTGGTTCCGGGCAGGCCGCCGACGGCCATTCCCGGTGTCATCACGGCTACGAAAGGCATCTGATCGACGCGCAATCGGGTGCGGAGGGCTTCGGTGAGGTCGGCGAGTTCGAGGAGGGTGAGGCCGGCGAGTTCGTCGGCGATGGCTGAAACGCGATGGGAGGTATGAGGAGGTGGAGGCGGCGAAAAGGAAGCGGATGTGGATTCCGCACGAATAAGATTTGAGCGAGCGAGACGGAGTAGAGAGAAGGGAGATCTCCTCATAATGGCGGAGAAATCGGTCGGGAAACCCCAAAAGGAAGCAGAAGTGCGGGAGTGAAAAAAGTCGAGTTTTTAAGGTTTTCAACTTGACGGTGCAAAATCCCCCGCAGGTTATAACCAATAGCGCTGTAACGAGCCGAGCTTGAGCCTCGTGTTCGACTAGTTTGAAATAGCTCGTGTTCGAAATCAACTTGTGTTCAAAATCAACTCGTGAACAGTGTGTTAGTATTTGGCTCGTATTCAGCTCGAAATTGACTCGTTAAACTAAAATCGAAAAAAATAAATGTAAAGTGTAGAATTCGAACCAGGATCAAATATATACAAAAGAATACATTAACCACATTGTCACGGGAGGTGTTATGATTTAAATTTAGACATAAATATATATAATATATTATTATATAAATAATATATGTAATATANTGGTCGGGAAACCCCAAAAGGAAGCAGAAGTGCGGGTGAAAAAAGTCGAGTTTTTTAGGTTTTCAACTTGATGGTGCAAAACCCCCCGCAGGTTTTAACCAAATAGAAAATAATGCTTTGCAAGTTCAAAAATACTTATCTTAGCTTTTTATTGTGGATTAAATTAAACAAAGAAATCTCTAAGCAAAGTTCTGACAAATTAGGATTCAATCATGATATTATAATGATAAAAATAAAGGATCAAAAAACTTTTGAAATAAACTGCCTTATAAAGAATAAAATATACAAACAAAATTATCTTTTGCAAAAATACCCAGTTATCATCCTATACATTAATATAAAAACATCCTTTGAACAATAATCATCAGAAATTAGAATGATTATATACCAATAGAAATCTACTCATGTAGATTCTATTTCCATCGCTTGTTCCTCTCTCTCATTAAAGCCAATCCCATTTTTATCCATTGATTCAAACTTAGGCATAAGCTGAGAGATAACAGTATGTATCGAAACAAGGATCGGATGGTCGCCGTGGCCATTAATATTTGTTTTCGAGAGGAGGAAAACCTCTCCTACTTCCGGCCCAANAAAATTAGTATAATTATATACCAATAGAAATCTACTCATGTAGATTCTATTTCCATCACTTGTTCCTCTCTCTCATTAAAGCCAATCCCATTTTTATCCATTGATTCAAACTTAGGCACAAGCTGAGAGATAACAGTCTGTATGGAAACAAGGATCGGATGGTCGCCGTGGCCATTAATATTTGTTTTCGAGAGGAGGAAAACATCTCCTACTTCCGGCCCAACATTGAACAATTCACTCCAAAAGGTATAGTCTTCATTTATGTTTGATTGTCTCATGAGTTCCAAAACCTTGGCTATGTTGGCAACATTTCGACCCGCTCCACATCCGGTGGCCGTCGCACCCCCAACGGCATTTGCGAGCACCAGAGTGTTGATATGGGGCAGGTCGTGCAGAAATCCGTAAGCTATTGCGGCAGTGAAACTATCTCCGCAGCCAACGGTATCGACAACATTTACCTAAAAATAAAGCCGAGATTCATGTTCTTAGGTTTAGAATCTCAATTCATCATTGGCACTATCTGGAGAGCTAAGGCTTCGTTTGGGCGGATAATGTCTTTCTACTTGTGTTATTAAAAGCTACTTTCTCGGTCAAATTTTAAATATGTTATTCTTAGGGCTATTTACCTACATCCCGCCCAATTCCTATGTATTTAAATGCATAACTAAAGTTTATTTTTTACATTTATACACCCAAATATTTCAAATTACATCAAAAATACTATTATTTTAACTTCCAAAAAGTAAAAAACACTTTTTCATGCATAGGTAAGGTGGTATGTATGGAAAAATTAAAGTTTAGGTGTTAAATATATAACTATATAAGCATTTACACACCCAATTCTTTCACATCACATTAAAAATCTACTATTTTAACTTTAAGAAAATGAATGCAGTTTTTGAATACATAGGTAAAGTGGTATGTATGGACAAATTGAAGTTTAGGTGTTAAAATATGTCATGACGGAAAACTGCTTCGGTCTCCTAACCTTACTCATGGCAACCTCCCGGCCGCCCAACGACCTATAATGCTAGTCAATACTCCCACTGGGGCTAGGAAGTGAAAAAACTAGGAGAATTTACATACATGCTACAAAATTCTTATGTATTTGCATATCTTACAACCAAAGTTTGATCTTCACATTTATAAAATATTGGTGTCATAAATTTATGCATGAAAAGGCATATTTCACTTTTAAAAAGATAGTGATGGTGGTAATTTTGATGTGATGTTGAGGATTTGAGAGGTATACATGTAATTATGAATGTATAGGTGTTTGATATGTAAATACTTAAGAATACTTAAGAACTGCATGGTATGTATATAAATGCCCCAAAAATTGATGATCCAAGTACAAACTGGGGTTGTTTTCCGACCACAAAAGCAATTAAAAAGCTGTCCCAAACGAATCATTAAATTAGATTGGCACGTTACCNTTAATTTTGATGTGATGTTAAGGATTTGAGAGGTATACATGTAATTATGAATGTATAGGTGTTCGATATGTAAATACTTAAGAATACTTAAGAATTGCATGGAATGTATATAAATGCCCCAAAAATTGATGATCCAAATACAAACTGGTGTTGTTTTCCGACCACAAAAGCAATTAAAAAGCTGTCCCAAACGAATCATTAAATTAGATTGGCACGTTACCATGAATGCAGGTGCACAAGAAATGGTCGACTTGGTGATCAGCATCGATCCCTTGGCTCCCATTTTAATAACAACCCACTTAATGCGAACACCTGTATCAATCAGTTCCCTTCCTGCTAGAATCGGATTTTTTATCCCAGTTAATGACTCGGCCTGGTACATAATTGCAGTAGCAGGTTATAGGATAATTCAAATAATATATATCAGCTCAGATTTTACAAGGAAGAATATGGAGAAATCAAAAAACTAAACAATTCATAAAACAAATGAAAATTTATATGCATCCCACATAATTTTTCTTTATTTACATTTCTGATAGGTAAAAGTTGATATGTATATTTATAACACTTTAGTGTATCACAACAAATATTATGTATGAAAAGGTATGTATAAGTTTAAAAAAGATATAATAGTGGTATTTCTTATGTATTGTTAAAGATTTGAGTGTAATACATGTAAATATCAAAATTCAGGTGTTGGACATATAAATACATAATAGTGGGTTATGTGTGTAAATCGTGTTGTGAAAAAATGACGACAATAAAGCGAAAAATGGAACGAGAAAATTTGCACGCATAAAAACACCAGAGCAAGACACAGATTTACGTCGTTCGGCAAATTTGCATACGTCCACAGAGCTACAGAGGATTTTATTTCTTAGAGGAATTACACCGTTGACGTCTTGACGCTTACAAGAAAATCTCTATTTTCATCTCTTCCTCTCTCTCTCTCTCTCTTCATTTCTTTCTCTCTTAGAGGACTTGGCTTGGCTTTTGGCTTGTTTATAACAAGTCATAAGTGGCTATTTATAGAAATCAGGAAAGCGGTAAGTGGGAGGTAGGTGGAATGTGGTGGGTGAGCGGTAGGTATGAAGATAAGTAAGCGATGGGTGGAATTCTTAATTAGGAAGCTAATTAAATTGCGGTGGACCGGGTCTCCACATTACCCAACAAATCGCTTAGGAAAGAAAAAAAAATTGCACAACATGCAGTTATTGACTGCAACAACAACAAAGCCTTAATCCCGCTATGTGGGGTCGACTACATGAATCATTTTTCTCCATTGCGTCCTATTTAGTACATATTTTCATTTAGTTCTAATAAATTAAGATCATTTTTTATACAACAAGCCTAAGTCTTCCTAGGTCTTCCTCTATCTTTCTTAACATAAGTAGAATCTAAAACATCTACTCTCCGAATCGGATCATCAGATGGTCGACGCTTAATGTGACCATACCATCTAAGACAACTTTTCTCTAATTTTGTATGGCACAGTAGCTACACCAACCATATCACGGATATAAACATTTCGCATTTTGTCTCTAAGTGTAAAGCCACTCATCCACCTAATCATTCTCATCTCGGCATCACTTAGCTTAGTATTATGCTTCTCTTTTAAAGGCCAACATTCAGCGCCATAGAGCATCGCAGGTCTCACCACCGTCTTATAAAATTTTCCTTTCAGTCTAAGCGGTACTTTTCTATCACATTACAGTCTTATAAAATTTTCCTTTCAGTCTTAGCGGTACTTTTCTATCACACTCTCACCACCGTCTTATAAAATTTTCCTTTCAGTCTTAGCGGTACTTTTCTATCACACAAAATGCCCGAAGCATTCCTCCACTTCAACCAACCAACTTGAATTCTACTACTAACATTCTCATCTATATTCGAAGCATTCCTCCACTTCTACTTGAATTCTACTATCAGCATCCCCATCTATCACCATCGCTTTGAACAACAAACCCGAGATATCTAAATCATTCACACCTATTAATAACTTAATCACCCAAAGTTACACTTCTGTCGCTAGAGCTACTACTACTAAAATTACATTCCATGTATTCAGTTTTAGTTCTACTCAAATGAAGACCTTTAGACTCCAATGCAGACCTCCATAATTCAAGTTTCTCCTTGGCTTTTTTCTCTCCTCTTATCCACGAGAAGATATCATCAACAAAAAGCATACACCAAGGTACATCCTCCAATAAATGTCCAGCAAGACCTTCCATAACTAAAGCAAAAAGATATGGGCTTAAAGTCGTTCCCCTGATGTAATCCAACAGAAATAGGAAAATACTTGGTCAATCATCCTTCACTTCGACCACGATATAAAAAGAAAATTGTATTGACCGTTCAGGTTTTGAAGTATCAGAATCATCAAGCCATAAACATAACAGCTATTGACTGACAATATAAAAAGAAAATTGTATTAACCGTTCAGGTTTTGGAAGTATCAGCATCAAGCCATAAACATAACATAAGCTGGTACAAAATGCCAATATTTGATTGTAAATAAAGTTTCAGCCTGCAGTAGCATCAGCTGTTAACTTTTCATTACAGCATCAGACCAAAGAAATTCGTAAAAAATAAAAAGCATCGGATCTCGCAGTTTTCCTACCTGGATACAAATTGTATAGGAACCAACAAAACTAACATAATTGACAGAATTATAAATTGTCAATTTCAACGATATTTAAAGGTGATAAAGGGTATGTTTGGGGGCAGCTGCAACTTATCCAGATTATCCAGATAAGCTGTTTATCCTGATAATCTGCTCATAAGCAGCTGATCCGGATAAGTTGTCTGGCTGTTTGGTTTGTGCGTTTGGAAAACAGCTGATTCTATACAAATAACCAATCTGCCAGTATTTTGAAAAATTTGTGTAGCTCCAAGTTTTGTGTGTTTTTGTAAACAGCTGATCTTCCAAATTTAAAATGAGTGTAATAAAAATCAATTAAGAAAATGTAGAATACACAAGTTGAAAATTTCATAACTTCAATTAAGAAAATGGTGCTAGTGAAAACCAACAGTGGCCGATATGGTTTTATAATGTATAATTATTGATACTAGGTAAGAAGCACGTGCAATTTTGCTTAGGTGGTAATACTAGGGTAAGAGGGATGATGAAGAGTTGGTCGCAGTTTAATGAAGAGAATAAGGAGAGGGCAGGAGGGTAAAGAGAGAGGTAACTCAATGTAAACAANTAGACAAAAGAAATTCGTAAAAAATAAAAAGCATCGGTTCTCGCAGTTTTCCTACCTGGATACAAATTGTATAGGAACCAACAGAACTAGCATAATTGACAGAATTATAAATTGTCAATTTCAACGATGTTTAAAGGTGATAAAAAATTTAGGGTATATTTGAGGCAGCTGCAGTTTATCCAGATTATCCAAATAAGTTATTTATCCTGATAATCTGCTAATAAGCAGCTGATCCGGATAAGTTGTCTGGCTGTTTGGTTTGTGTGTTTGGAAAACAGCTGATTCTGGACAAATGACCAGTCTGCCACTATTTTGAAAAAGCTATGTAGCTCCAAGGTTTGCGCATTTTTGTAAACAGTTGATCTTTCAAATTTAAAATGAGTAATGAAAATCAATTAATTAAATGTAGAGTACACAAGTTGAAAATTTCATAACTTCAATTAAAAAAACGGTGCTCGTGAAAACCAACAGTGGCTAATATGGTTTTATAATGTATAATTATTGATACTAGGTAACGTGCAATTTTGTTTAGGTGGTAATACTAGGTTAAGAGGGAAGATGAAGAGTTGGTCGCAGTTTAATGAAGAGAATAAGAAGAGGGTAGGAGGGTAAAGAGAGAGGTAACTCAATGTAAACAACTTAAAGAGAGTATAGAAATAAGATACAAGATGTCTTAGGATCGATATTTTTACTGATATAAATTTAAGATAAGATACCCAATAATACAATGCAAATCTAAGGATGCAATGCACAAAACTATGCACACATAAATCAAAATGCAAAATCTGTCATAATGTGGGATATGTCCTTCCAGATGCAGGAGCCGCGTTCGCCAAACATTAAAAAAAAAAAAGAAAGAAAGAAAATTAAATCTAACATTCCATTAAATTGAAATTTTTCGCGTTCCGTCTTTTCTTCCCGCATTCTGTCTTCGTTAGGAAGTACTTCCAAATTTAGTAAACCCGATTGTGAGAAGGATTTAAGAAAATTTTCATGTCGTCGCTCGTGAGTTCATCTCCGTCGCACTGACTATCAGATTTAGTTGATTTGATAAATCCTATTTAACTTAAATTCAGGCTGCAGCCACATACCACCTTAGGTTATTCTTATTAGGAACTTTCATATATTTCTTTTTGGTTGTTTAAACTTCAGTTATATATTTCTTTTGAGCTGTTTGGATTTCAGTTTGTTTCTGATTTTATGAATTGAGAAATATTTTCTCTGAATTTTAGTCTCCGGAGTATTGTAACCTCTTCTTTTCGCAAGTGATATAAACGTAACTTGCCTAGGAACATATGATGGATCCCCCTCACCGACCCCGACAAGCCATTTTACTGCTCAGAACATATGATGGATCCCCCTCACCGACCCCGAGAAGCCATTTTTCTGTTCATCCGCTGATTTTCAGCAGAGCTGCCATCAAAGCCACTACCACCGCCTGCAGGTCACAGTAGGAAACCACCATTTTATTACTTCCGGTTCGCTGTCCAGCCGCCTGTACCTTGCAAAATCAGTTTGCTGTTTTCAGTCCAGATAGCTGCCGCACTCAGTCCATCTGCTGTTCTACAGCACATCTTGCTTCCTACATCCTTCCCAACACCGCTGGCAACCCCCATTGTAACTTCCTTGCAAGTCCACAAACACCTCTCCGCAAAATCAGCTTCTAGAGCACCTTCTAGGTGTCCTAGAACAGTGTCTCCCCAACTCATAATTAGTAAAAACTTGTCATTTATTGAGGCATATCGGAAAAATAAAAAACCTCTGTTTGCTGTGAAAAAGGTCAAAATCCTATATGATCTTAAATGGACTAGGTTCATATAGTAGAATTAGAAAAGTAAGAGTTGAGCCAAGCTAGACCTGAATTTACACAAAAATCACCAATAAAACAATCATAAATGAGCCCATTTATCCACCGGAGGATCAACCGACAGTCTCTAGACTATTTTTGTTGGCTTATCAATCCTTATCATATCATCCTAATACTTTCTTTAGAACCACATTACACCAGATTTTTTCCAACACAAACAATATCAATGACTTCCCGACATACATGCTAAAATGATCCTCTTAATTGGATTGATCAATGAAAACCCCATCTCACTCCTTGATGTGGGAGCTGTTCGCACGAGACGCAACGATGTTGCAATCTCATCCGTGACGAATGAACAGATGAGCAAGAGTTTGTGATTCTCGTGATCTGCATTAATATGGAATCACGGGACGGACGGGATTTCCCTATCCCCAGCAGAAATTGAAATTTGTTGACTATTATTTGTTTATTTCCTATTTACTTGTTTCTAATAACGGTTTCTTTGTGAGGGAACAACTTAAATCCTATAGTTCCTCTTTTTTTTCGGACTTCAGATTTGTTTATTTGGATATATTTTCTACTGGTTTGTCCTATTGGAGTGTTGTATCTATACATTTCTTTCAGGTGATGTGTAGCCTACTAAGATAAAAGTGTTTGATCTCTCCCGAATATTTGAAGGTCTTCTTCGTCTTCCAATTTGCTGCCTACTCTGTTTGAAAGCAGAAAACAGCCATTTTCTACTTCTGATTCACTGTCATCCCGGAGTTTATGTCCAATTTCAACCGACATCAGTCCTTCCCCTTTCCTTAACTAGCCCTTTCCTGCATCTTAAATACCTTTTAGAAGTCCTCGAACAAAATCACTTGAAATCAAAGCCGAACAAACCCTGAATTTTTTTGGGCTGTCTTTCTTGTCCTAATTTAAAATTCAAAACAAAATTTTTTTAAAAAATCTCCACCATACCCAAATCAATCCTACCACAATACCTACGTTAACCCTAAATTTTCAAAATCCAACATTCCTACCTATACCAAAAAATTCACCCTAATACCTACCACCAAAAGCCTAAACCTAGGCCAACCTTTGATTTATAATCCCACATTCCCAAAACGTTGAACGGGAGAGGACACAATGTTGCTTAGAANAAAACGTTGAACGGGAGAGGACACAATGTTGCTTAGAAAAAAATTTGCAAAAAGTTGTCCAAGAGCTTACTATGGAGGATATATAGCGAGAAATCATTCAAATGCCATGGAATACCATATGAGAAACCAGGATCTTGGAGTAAATGTAGTTTTAACGGATTTCGATAATGGCATGGATTCATCAAATGACTTCAAACAGTGGAGCGAATTTATGTTGTGCAAGAATGTTCCTCAAGACAAAAGAGTTAAGTTGGTAGCCATCAAGCTCAGAAAAAAGTGTTTCATAATGGTGGGAGAACTTGAAGCATCTTTGACAGTGATAAGGGAAAGATAAAATTACTATGTGATTCAAGATGAAATGAGAGATGCAGCACAAATAGCATCCTCGTATTACCGACAGGACATATTCATAAAACTTCATCACCTGTGCCAGAGAGATTCTTGTTGTGGAGTACACAGTTGAATTCTGGCAATTTATGTCGAAATATGGGCTAGTGGAGTTCGAGGAGAATACCATAGCTCGATATCTGAGTGGATTAAGACTGTCCATTATCAATATGGTACAGTTATAATCCTATTGGGTATCACATGATGTTCAAATCCTAGCCCTCAAGGTGCAGAGATGACACGACAATATCAAGTCCACACCACCCTCTAAACAGAGTTTAGTCATCAGATCAGGCATCAAGTGTGCACTTAGTGGGGCACCCAAACCGGCCCAACCAAAGAAAGACTCCCATACAAAGTGGAGAAAAGTTGTACCTGCCAGTACTCCCAAATTCATCCCCTTCAATAAATATTTCAAGTGTCATAATTTTGGTCGGGTGCTTGTCCAAACAAGAGGGAGATCATTTTTTATAGAGCATTGAGTAGTTGAAAAAATAGACAGTGGCACAAGAGATGTTGAAAACATCAAACAGAAGTCCCACCTTCTAGTTGACCAGAAAGAGATGTTAATAATTTAAATTGAGCCCATGAAAGAATCCAGATGGATTAACATTGGTTGTTCTAGAAATACGAGAAATCGATACTAGAAAAGAGGCAACCTCTTTTGTGAGAGTCGTAGGATATCCTGACCTGTCATTTACTTCTTGGGCGGTCGCCACGGAGAGTGGTCCAATATGCAATTGATTTCATTCCAAAGTTGGTTCTTACAGACAGACTAGTTTATCAGAGATGCTTTGGAATAATGCGTATTAGAGTTGTTTGTACTAGATGTGAGCATAGATTCATATTGAAGTTCCATCAGACACAGAGGAAATCACTTTGCTTTAACAATGGTAAATCAAATCTAGAAGCCTCCCGAAAAGAATGTGAAGCTTCTCCTACTCAGGGAGAATGTCGTGAAAGTTGTTCGCGCAAGACACAGTGATACCGCAATCTCATTTATGTCAAACAGGCGAGCGAGTGGGTGTCCACAATTCCCATGATCTGCGTTAATGCAGAATCCCGGAAGTAGTGAGATTTTGCCCCATCCCACACAAAAATAGAAATTTATTGCCTTTCACTTATTTATCTTTTATTTATTTATTTCTAATTAGGTTTTTTTTGTGAGAGAGCTACTTAATATCTTATATTTCACGTTTTTTCATACTTTATTTTTGTTATGTTTTTTGAAGATGTTTTCTCCCTGTTTTTCCGATTGGAGTAATGTATCTTTGGATTTTTTTTTAGGTGGTGTGTTTGTAGAATCATAGGAATTTCTCTAAAAAATTAGTAGGTCTCCTTCAACGTCCAATTTGTTTCCAATTTGTTGCAAAAAGCTGTTTTCCGCTTCTGATTCGTTGTCATCCCACCGTTCACGCCCGATCTAACTGACATCTTTCCTCTTCCTTTCCTTAATTATCCAACTTACGTACCGCTTTCTTTCTTTCTTAAATAACTTTTAAGAGACCTAGAACAGTATCACTTCTATTTGGTCTTTTGTCCATGAATTTTCCTTCATTATTGCAACATATCTATTTTATCTCCTTCGCCTCCATACTTAAAAAACCTTAGCAAGTAGATGATGCAAGGCCTTCAGAGCCAAAGTTATGGTAGAAATGAACATTAACTCTCACTTTAATAAGATGTGGATTGGGAACCCATCATCAAGGCATTGAAAAATGTTGAATTTGAACAGTCAAAGTACTCCTCTACCATATTTTTTGCCATAATTCTTTCATTTTCTAGAAGCACATCATGAACTCAAGAATTCAAAATATCATGCGCAAGATTTTCTACAAAATGCTCTAATTCAACCTACCATTCGCCTTAATTAGTTCATATATGTTTTCAACAATTGGATCTAAGTTTAAACACCCATTTGAATATAGTGTTTACAATTAAACACACTTGAAAGGGAAATTACAATATACAAGACACAAACCCACACGTGCTTGTTCCATGGGTGGTGGAGGACGGCTAAGTGGTTGGGGAGCAGAGGTAAGTGACTGAAATGGGTTATGGGTGGTTCGAACAGCAAAAGGAGATGCTGGAATTGTGTTGGCAACAAAGCAAAGGGTCAAGGGCGGTGAAATGGATGGGCTACAGACTACAAGACAGCGAAAGGAGTGATGTCCAGTGCAGGGGCAGCAAACTGAGATCGCAGGGACAGCAGGATAGGCTGAAGTCCTAGTGGCAGCAAGCAGGAATGATTATTGGACAGC
>JXCR01130168.1:12499-31952 GCA_002079205.1 Phalaenopsis hybrid cultivar
ATATACACATATATATATATATGTATATATATATATATATATATATATATATATATATATATATATATATATATATATATATATATATATATTAAAAGATACAAAAGATCTTAAACAACTGAAAAATAGAATATTTAAATGAGCTTTGCAATTAAGTATCTGATTTTAGATGAAATATGATGCAGTTATTGTTTGACTGTCAGAGGATAATTTAAAATCATTCTTTGACTAACATTACTTCAAATATGTTGCATGAATATAACTCAAGGAGCTCTAGTTTGTCGACTCTATTCATTAGGACGTAAGAAATCAGATTTGAAATGTAGGGCTTACAGCTCTGCCCTATGTCATAACCCGACCCAGGACATGAAATTAATCAAGACAGATATACACGACTGGACGGTAGCAACTAATTTTTCTATATTCATTGTCTATAAATAACATTTTACAAATGAAAAAGCCGCTAAATAAAATTAATTTAAGATGTAATAATTAAATTTTACCACATAACAGGTTGTCTGCGTCATTTATAAAGATTGTTTTTTTCTATCATTTATCTTTTAATCAATTAAATTAACCTGAAAAGTAAGTTTAAAACATAATGGTGAGCTAAAGAAGCAGTGAATATACACTCCTAAACTGCAGTAATGCAAGAAAAAAGAAAGCAATATGCATGCCAGTTAGCTTTTAGTAAAGCAATATAAATATTTGAGATTTTATTCAATGAATCTTACTATATCAATAGTGTATCAATATCATTCTATATATGTATAAACATCATATGAGCACCGTCTAAAAAATATCCCACATAAGATACTTCATAGATAATATCATTTTCCATTTACATGCATGAGTACATTAATATTCCTCCACTAATAGTTTAAAGGGGTGATTACATCATTGTCAATCTTGTACATACACAGTCAATATAAACATATCATTCACGTGCTCATTACATTCAATTTAATATCTTATATATAACATATACCAATGCATGAAAATAAGTAGCTACATACATTCATAACAAAGTGACTAATAAAGGAAAGAACAAATAAAACAAAATAAAGCTTATACAAGTATCCACTAATATAATTGGTAGAGAAGAACTAAGATATTAACGTAGATTAAAAGTACGAGTACTCATCTTAATGTTGATAAATTTATTATTTAATTTACATTGGCATTGACTATTCTAAAATTAAAATCCTAAAATAAGCATGATATTCATATTAAAATTTAATTTTATAGCTTATGTTATTACAAATTTAAATTATCTTACTCTATATAATCCTGCTTATTTTTCTATTTTATCTCTCTCTCTCTCTCTCTCCCTCTCTCTCTCTCTCTCCCTCCCCCCCCCTCTCTCTCTCTCTATATATATATATATATATATATATTTATTAATTCATTATTAAATCAATTTAATAAATATTATTATGATATAACTCAATCGAGCCCTAACCACGCGAAAAAGTTATTCCCCTCACGTGATTCTGCCTGCTCTTTTGCGCACAGGATAGCACTTTGTCTCCTACTATGTGCGAGAGCTCCTCCTTCGATCGAACTCCAATGCATGTAACTTTATTATCACATTATAATTTCAAGCATTTAGCATGTCTATCCAAGCATGTACAAAAAAAAGTTTTATTTTTTGTGCATGCTTCAAGTGTGCGTGCATGCTTTTCAGTATACTCTAAGCGATGCACTTGATTTTGAGCAATCTGATTGATGAGGGTAGGTGTTGAGTTGATTGATGTTGTGGTGGATCAAAATCACTAAGAAGTGATCAAGTGGCTTTGATCTCCTTCTAGGGTCAGGAGATCAAATTTTGGAAGTGGAGTCTAAATAGAAGTGGTATGAGTGAGATGAGAGTTTATTCTAAATTCTATCCAGAATCTGGAAGTCTCACTAACACCTAAAACCTTTTATACAAAACTCTAAATCATGCAAACAAGCACTGGAATTGTAAGGTGGGCTGTTAACTAGTGATATGAAAAGTTTGATAAGTTTTAGATTGATTTGATATGGAGAAAAACAAATATATTTTTGTTACATCAGTTTTATTCAGAGATGGCCTAATTTAGAAAATATGTGAAACCTTTTTAAATTGGAGATGATACCTGAAACAATCTAGTATAGATCAGGAGAGTTTTGTTGGGTTTGACACATTAGGGATATGAATTTGGAAACAAAAAAACTTAGAAAAGTAGAAAATAAAAACACAAGACAAAAAACTAGAGCTTTCTTTGGGCAAATGTTTCTTCAATAATTTCAACATATCATTACAAGTATTTTTTCATATTTTTTAAGTAGGGAAAGAGACGAAAAGAATGACACTAAACTTGTAAATTTTGGAATTGATTTAATGGGTGAATTAGGACAAATGACTGAAGCGATAAATATATTCTATAAAAACAAAACAACAAAACAAAGGGATGACATACAAGCTTTAGAGTTTTTGTTCTTGGAACAAAAAAGTAAACAACACCACGGCACAAACAATACAAAATTTGCATGAAAGAAGTACAGAAAAATTAAATTTCCCACTCACCAAAGTAGGTTTCCAAAGAGATCACTAAATCCCTTGGGTGGTTGGCCACCAAACCTCAAAGCATAAAAGAATTCTTCATTGAAGTATCGAACACAATCAAAATTAATTAAATTTCAGAGAAGAGAGTAGTTTAAATACACATACAATACACCCTTTCATCATGTCGTTTCACTACAAGCAACTAATTCAAGAGGGAGTGGCCGACCCCTACATGTAATCACCCAAACTGCTACCTATGACCGACTCCCTTTTCTTTTACTTCATGCATTGACCTTAGTCAATGCCACACAAGCAAACCTTGACTCCACATAAGCAAATGGTCAATGTCACATAAACAAATGTTTAACTTCAACATAAAGACACAGACACTTTACATAAACACAAACAATTAACGCACACCTTAAGAGAAACTAAATAATTAATAACATAAAGGAAATAAATACAATTGAAGGTCTCTAAGGCCTTTAAAGTCATCATTGTCCTCTCAAACTTGTTTTGGCCCTTGATTTAGATCTAGTATTTGGGCCACTTCTTCTAGCTTGAGACCTAGTGATGAGGTCACCACCCTGTGCCACATCAGTTTCCCTAAACTCAGAAGAACTCCTTTCGAGAGAGTTGAAATTAACATACTCGTCTACTAAGTTTGGTTCAAGCTTTTGAAAATCCTCTCTAGTGATTCAAGCGTCATCTGTAGATAGTTTTTCCTTCCACCTTACTAAAAATCGCGAATAAGAACATATTATACCTTCCGCAAGTGAAATTATATATCAGAGATATATTGTAGATGAATGTTGTTTTAGACATTTGCTATTGTAGAAGATGGCTAATAAAGAAAGCCGTATTTGTGATGAGATGACTTGAATTACAGAGAAACAATAATATAAACAAAAAGTGTTAGTTCCTTGTGTTTTTTTTTTTCCTCCTTTTTATCTTTTCTTCATTTTCTTAATTTCTATTTCATTTTTAAAACATACACAAAAGGAGTGGGAGGAGATAGACAGAAATTAATCATTAGGGAGAGAAGCAACAAAGAAGAGTTGAGAGACGAGGCGCTTGGCTAGAGAAAGAGTGTGAAAAAAGTGGATGGTAGGGCTCTTTGGTAACAGAAGTAAGCTTAGATCCTATCAAACAACACAAACGACAACTTTAAAACTTACAGAATTTTAAATTCTTTTTCTTCCATTTTATCTTAAAATCCACAAGCCTTGAGGAGTGCTTCCCTTCACATGCCGTTGGTCTCGTCGAGCTTCTATAGCAAGTTTATGTTGTGATTTCACACTTCTTAGTCATTAAGTTGTCAGAACTTGGATAGGATTGGATGACTAGAGATAATGAGTTGGTGAATTTACAAGAGGAAAGATTGAGGTAACGAGCAAATAGGAGATGACAACTAAAATAGATTTAACTTAAATCCACAATTCTCATGAACTCCTTTTCTTCGCCCAGCATTGGTCTGATTGAACCTTTGTGGCGAACCAATCACAGTTTCTCATCTCTTTGCCGAAGAGTTTATATGAATGGAAATAGTTGGGGTGTGAATGTAAGAGGGGGCTTAGCTAAAAGTGTCGGCCAGAAGTGAGTAGATCGACAATAGGCTGGGATGGACGTTTGAGAGTGTGGGATGCAAGATAGCTCTAGGGATGGAGCTCAAGGGAGACCGCAAACAGTATGAGATTGTAGGAACAATGGGATCTCCGCATGGATTCACAAGATTCCTATGAAGGAACACAAGAGACCAAGTAGAGTGGAAGTCGAGCAAGGATTGTCAGCACCGAATGATAGGTATTGGGTTTGGGCTAGGATAGCATTTTTTTTATAAGATAACCAAACATCCTTCTACGCTCAGGAATGCCAAAATGCAAGGACTAAGGCAAAATGGATACCCATATTTGTTTAGCAGGAAATTTTGAGAGATTTTTTTAATAATAATAATATTGATATTTGAAACAATATAAAGACAAAATAAAGATGAAAATTTCATTTGTTTAAAATAAATTGTTACTATTATAAATATAAGTATTTTATTTAGTAAAATTTAATTCCATTTAAACATAATAACATTAAATTTTAATTAAGTTTAATGATACATACATGTTTGCATTCCTCGTAAATTGTCGCCGTTAGGGCATGAGTTCATTTTTCATCAATGGACAAATTAAATTTCTCACAAGTTTAAATTACTTAGCATTTTTCAAACTTTTTATTCCCTTCTTGTAAGCTTTGAGTTTAAATTCAATTTGATACTCCAGTAAAGTTTTTTATTTACAAATTATCACGTGAGAAATTCTTGCTTTTCAAGATTTTGGCCTCACTTTACTATTTTGTCTATTACTTCCCAATGAGTTTGGCAGCACAAGGGATATTTTCTAGGCAATTTCGATGTTTCGGGCTTGGTTACATAGTCTGTTCTAAGAAAAGAAAAATCGTTTAAGAAATTTTGACCACAGTCGAGAAGTTTCGCAATAATTTTATGTGAGATCGCATTAGTAGTTCATAATTAACTTGCATTTAGTTTTGTTGAACAACCTCAAATAATACTTAACACAGTAGACGATCAAAGCCTAAAAAACATAGGCTAAAGAGTTATAACATATGTGTTGCAGAGAGTGAAAAAGGAGGGACCGAAAGAGGAAAGTAGAGTAAATGTACAATTTGAACAGATAAAATAAGATAAAGTGGAACTCACTTACAGGGAGTCCTAATCTTTTCAAGGAATAAACATCCATCATTTTAGCAAACTTTGACAGCACTGAGGAAAGATGACCACCAATTGCATTTTTTAAACAATCTTTGGAAGCCAAAATTAAACAATACCAACCAATATGAGGGTCTGCAAATGAAAAATAACTTTTTCTAGCATCCGCATGATTTGAACAGTGTCTTGAAGGCTCAAACAACCTTTTCATAGACTCAGAATAGTTCCCTAGGCTCCACTGCATGAATAAGATAGCACTAACTAAAGGGACAAAATGACAAATAAAACATAAGAAACTACAAATAATGATAAGGCTTACTTCAAGAATGCTGGATAACCAGTAATCTTTTTTCTCAATAGCATTTGGAAGAAGGGTATTGGAAATCAGTTGTTTCTCTAATGGTCCACTATATCCCTCAAGAAGTCGACAAATAACAAGAGCAAGCTGTTCATCCCCTAGATTCTTGGCACATACAGTGACAGCAGAAGAAGGATCACCGCCTAAAAGAAAAAAAGCTACTGCAAGCTCTAGCTGATGCATTCCCATTAAAACGTAGGCATTCTTCAAAGCTGCGGCTTTGTTTTTTTCTTCCTGTATTTAAAAAACATAAAGTAGATAAACACTGACAGTAAGATTCAGTCACTTCGGAGAAACGAGATGCATGATAATTTTTAGTGCATTGGCACAATGATACTAGTAACTAAAATCCAAATTATAGGGCATCCAAGCATAGCAGAAATCTACAATATAAAATAAGATATAGTGAGAGAAATTACAATAAACGGAAAGGAAAACCTGCGTTCTAATGTGTTGCTACTGTTAATCTAATTTTTCTAGCCAATATTAACTCAATATACTTAATACACCATTTTGACTTGCACTGGTAAAAAAAGAGTAAGGAGGTGTAGCAAATATTGGAAACAGAAAAATGCATATGCACTCTAATCCATTTCACTACAGTCATCATTATCAAACTTATTCCAACAACTTGGGTGGGATTTATGAATAATCAGTCATTCATGGGAAACTTACTAACGATATCTCTATGGCATTTCAGATTAGGATGCACAATATAAGAAGAATTCAAATTTGTATTATTATTCTTTAAGAAATGTAAGTCCTAAAATAGCATAGTGCGTAAATTCTATTAGCCTAGTGGATCTGTCAACGACAAGTTACACCAAATCACATTCATACTCTATGCAAGCTCATTAGAACCAACTGGCAGGCACCATTGAACCAATCTTGACAATCCTTCTATTTCCCTCAAATAATCAAAACTTTCCAGAAAAACCTAAAAGATAAGCAAAATAAAAAAAAAAGTACCCATTACGTCCACTTTTCCCGACAATGAGCTTCATAAATTTAAAGTTAGTATTATTCAAGAAAAATCTTGAAAATTATTATCATTATGGATCAAGAAGAGAAATTTTGGTGCATTGGAGTTCTTTATAATAAAAAAAGGCTCCTTAGAAGCATAAAAACAAGTTCCTGAAAGCACAACCTCAATAGTTATCTTTTAAGGACGTTGATGATGACAAGACTAAGTGAAGCAAAAAAAGATATGCATCAACACCATATTAAGATTATTCTAGTTCAGCTGTCAAATGGAATAAATTTCCCTTTAAGGGCTATTAGGGCAGCAAACTATGGAGTTCATATACGTAAAACATAAATATTATGATACATATAATGCCTCACATTCATGTCAACGAGCCATATAAATCCTAAAAAGACAGAAATTACATCCATATACAAAATTTTGCACCAAATACAGTCAGAATGATGACCCAAATGACTGAGGAAAGGACACACTCAATAAAAATGGAAGATTTATTGAACCACACATCCTGCATAGTAGGGTCATGGATAAGCTATTAATCGAAAACAAAGTAAGAATGTTTTAGAGACAAATAATTGTTCTTCCTCCATCAGTAATGGGCTTACATCTTTTTCCACAAGTGGTATACGTGTGAACGAAGTTTGTATACTATTTGTGATCTCTTACATAAGGGGTGGAAGAAATATATACATTGCATGACCTTTAGCAAGACATGTCCCTATAGATAGATCAAATCATCATCACTTGAACATGGGCTATAGCTCTCGACATATCCATAATGTGAATCAGAAGGCCATCCTCAAAGATATGAGTGGCTATAAGAAAAAGTAAACAGACAAATGACCCAACATGTGACACATTAAGTAGGGGGACTTTCATGCTGTAACTAAGTTCTATGTGAGGCCAAGTTTCCACTTCATTGTTATTGACAGCACTCTATATGAGTGAAACAATGTTATACGCTGACCCTCCGTATCATTAGTAAAGTGCATGCTCACAACTACGCATCACACTGCTTTGTTGTTTCCCTACATCATGTTGTAGTGCTATGTGATGAATTTCAGTTCATAACGAAATTCTGGTTCAACGTTCATGGTTCAATTTAACATATGCCGTAACAACAAGACGCATATTCTTTTTTTTTTTTATTCACTAGTTCTCCATTCTATCCTGTTGAGTTATTTTCTTCTTAGTGGTTCTTCTCATCATGCTCTCACATGCTAATTTATTTAAACACTTTATATTGGTTCTTTTCATTGGCATTAACAGCTTCTCGCTAAAAAGTTTCTTCTCAAAAATGCTTACATATTCGTAATGAGTACTCTTGGTCTTTTCCTTCTTCTGAAAAGCTGAAATTACTTGTTATTTATCATACCATTACATTTGCTTAAAATTAATAGCTATGTGGTTTAAGCAGAATTAATCAAATTACTATTTTATGTGCATGCACGCCAACACACACACCATGCTAGTTCATAAAAAGCATAGCTTCATCTTGTGCTCTGAGCATTGAAGCAAAAGGAAGCACTGATGCACTTTGAAAGCACTGGTCTTCTATTGTGGTGGTTGTGCTGATGGTAATCCACTTCTGTAACACCCCAACAGGCCCCTTCTTAGAGGTCGGCTAAGGTGCGACAGAGGCTGACAATTTCGTCAGTCCAACTCTCACCAACACTCGTCCCAACTTTTATAATCAGAACCCAATGAGCTAGAATTAGTCTAACTGGATCGTCACAATATGTGTTATATATTGCATTTCAATTATATATTCGAAAGCATAAAAATTAAATAATCCAAAAAATGAAACTATACAGAGCTACTAAATTCATGACAATAAAAAAACTTACCCAAAACTTATACAAATCTCTCAAAATTAACGTGCAAAAGTTGTACAAAGACACACCTGGGTATTCGCCCAGGTGCTTGTTGCCCCTACCCGAAAGGCAACAACAAAGAATGAGCAAACAATAAGCTCAGAAAAATAATCAGGATTATTATAAGATGTTACACATGAAAAAAAGCAACGCACGTGCTTGTAAAAAATTGTACATGTTTGCACACAAAGTATAATATGGTAGCATTAGAAAGAAATTACAAAAATCAAGACTATAATGTAATATGTACGTCATAAACATGAAATCATAAGGATAATCAAAAACATGTTCATTCATTTCATAGAGGTTATATCATAGTAATGTCACTTATTTAATGTATATAGTTCAGTTATTTCCATGTCTTTCATAATGAGTCGTCACCCTGCTCCAAACGCCAAATAAACCATTGATAAAGGTTGGGTTTTTCCCAACATAGCAGCTATCGACAGCCCCTCTGATACCCGCAGTTCTCTAACATTCTGACACCGTCTGATCCAAACGATTTCCAAAGTTTCGTCCCCATATAAATATCAGAAGTTGGGAATATACCTTTGCATGTAATAGTCTAACCATACATTAATCATGACATTTCCTATGGCATAATAGCTATACCACACATTTATGGATATTTAATATACATGTATAAATCATAAATGAATATGTGCACTATATCATAGTATATCATGACATGTATGAATCACAAATGAATATCTGCAATATATCATAGTATAACATAGCATCATATATATATAGTAAAAGACGTTTACTTGCATTCATACATTTTAAACAGTTAATCATCTACAATATGCATGCAGTCTAAATTCTTCTATGTCGAACAAAAAATCCTATTCAAACTTATATAAGATTATTTTTCTTAAATTAGCACAAGATTAATTCACATGATTTGATGCTGCAACCGTACGACAAGTTTCTATACACTCATAACGAGTTCGCCTACTTGTATAAACAACTTGGGGAGCGTAGACATCTTAGACATTAAATTTCAATTTCATAACATGATTTAACCCAAAACATAACTTATTCGCCCGAAACATACCTCAAATAGACTTTTCCGCATAAATCGCCCTTCCAAAGCCAACAATTCTCGCCTCAACTCCTAATGCCTTAATCTTCACTTTCACCTCGCTAATTTCGTGCTAAAACTAAAATAGAAGCATTCAATTTGCTTTCAACGATTCCGACACGAATTTAACACCTAAGACGGCTACCGAAAACAAGAAAAGTATGAAAAACGAGGCAAACATCAAAACAAAAGTGAGAGGAAGGAAATGAAGGCTAAGAATGGTCAGAGAAAGAGATTCACAATTATAGAAATTGTGTCGAAACGCTAAATCCCGAGCTACAGGATTGCGGGAGTTCGCGGCAGACGACGAGATCAGAAGGGAGGGGAAGGTCGAGAGAGAAAATTCGGGAGAAAAGGGAAAAGAAATCAAAGTCTGCAAGCCCTATTCAACTGAAAGTTATGAATGTCAATTTTCTACGATAGCAGAGTGATTAGGGAGAAAAATTATGATTTAATTATAGTTTAATTAAATTAATTGAACTTATAACTTCAACAATTTATATCTCTCAATCCGTTCATAATTCATGCGTGGTATTTTATATCAATTTGATCGATTTCATGCGTAGAATTTAATAAAATTATTTCGAACAAATTCTGGGAGATTAAAATTTTGAGGTACTTTTTAATTGTGTCAAAGTTTACCTAATTCCTTGAAATTTGAGTATTACAAAAGTAGGGGTGTCCAATGAGTATTGGGCTTGGGACCAAAAGGATGAGAGGTTCCATATGTGTTACGCAATCACTTGGAATTTTTGTTACCACTTCTAGAATTTCTCAACTGCTAAAGTATGGTGGTAAGCATCATCTAATGTAGCAAGATTGAATAAATCAACATCCCTATATATGTCAATATGAAGACCCTGAATGAAATTGGACATGAAAACCTAATCAGGCTCGCATTACAGACAAAATGAAATAATAACCTCAGCTTTATCCAAAGATGCTTTGGAAGATATGAATCATTTTTTAAGTTTGTGTGACTAAGCAAAATTTTTGCAAATGGCACAGTGAGATATATTTGGTGAAGCCGTGAAGATATTGATTGATTCATGGCAAACTGTGCATCAATAGGGCTCTTTCTGGGATATATATAGCTCATATTCAATGACTCTTTAGAAGCATTTGGCCAAATATAGCTCATATTCAATGACACTTTAGAAGCATTTGGCAACTCTTCACAATTTCATCAAACATATTTATCAAATGAAATTTTGAACCAATCACAACTTTCCTTGACTTCAGTCTATAAATCAGTGAATGCATTGGAATCATGATGACCTTAGAAGGAAGAGTGGTCAACCTTAATAAGCATTTTGGAATCATTAGTGTAATCAACCTGATAGCCACTGGACAAGCTGCAAGGATGTAATGTTTCATTTCATCTATCAGGAGAAGAATCGATGAACCAAACATCAGTGAGAACCGAAGCAAAGGGTTGGGAAGCCAAAGAGAGAGAAAACAAGAGGATCGAAAGCCTGCACAGTGAGTTCAGCTAGAAAACGAGGCGGTCAAGCAAGATTCACTTAGTTTGGAGTCAAGCGTGTGCGAAGGAGAGGACGACGACGTGGGAGATGTCCTAACCGGCAACGAGGAGGCTTGAGAAGTATCGACATTGGGGTCGAGCAGCGAAGAGGATGATGTCGACCCCTCTAGCAGGACGGAGCCAAGCAAGGAGTTGTGCGTTTTCGGGTAAGGATTTTGACCAAGCAGTGAAAAGGAAGAGAAGAAGAAGCGTCGCAGAGGAGGAAGAAGCGTCGAGTTCCTGCGGGAAGGAGCCATGATTATTTTACGCTTAAATTATAAAATGATCGAAGTTAAAACAAATTCAAAAACAAATCATTTATCATCGGGGTGAGTACTCGTACTTTTCATATATAGTAATAACTTATTTCTTCTCAACTATTTTGCAGTTAATGATACCTGCACATGTTTTATTCTTATTAAGATTTTTTTCTTCATCGATAATAGTGTTATGAATGTTATAGCTACTCTCTCATGAATTTGAAATATACTTTATATAGTATGTTGAATTGAATGTAATGAATACATGAACGATATGTTTATGTTGACTACTTGTATGTGCATGACTGACTATAATGGAGTTAACTTTTGATGGAACTAATGAGGGAACACAAAGGTATTCATGCACATATATGAAAAATAATATTGATATTGATGTATATTAATTGATAAAATTTTTAGATAGTGCTCATGTGAGTTGTAGATATATAATATGTTATTAATATAGAAATGTTTTTTGAATAGCATTAAAATTTCTGTTGATTTATTAAAAGCTTAACAGACATGCATGTTGCTTCCTTTTCTTTTATATTACTGTGATTTTTAAGCCCAGTTTGGGGCAACAATCAGGTCGCGGTGTGACTTGAAGCCGCAGAAATCCGTCGTTAAAGGCGGCAGTGTTACTGCGTCGTGGGGTGTTTCAAGTAAACTTGGGTCGCGGGTTCGAGCCCTCGTTTATTACATTACACATTACCCGCTTGCCCCTCCGCCCAGTCCTTCCTCTACAATCTCTCGCTTCCTCTGCAATCTCTCGCCTCCTCTGTTGTAACCACTTGTTCCGGGCTCCAGTATCCCTTTCCCTATTCTTTCTCGCGTACGTCATTTTGGTTTCTCGTTTCTATTGGATTTTGATGTCTCTGTTGGATTTTTTTTTTTGTCTCTGCTAGTTTTTTATGGGGGTGACGAAGGCGATGTTGGTGTTTTTGTTTGTTGTGAATTTGAGATGAGTAAGGTTTGTTGAGTTGTGTTGTGGTGTTAGATTTGTTCAGTTGTGGTGTTGCGTTTCTGCTGTGATAGCGTGAACTTGTGGTTGGCCAGTGTTGAATGGTTGTGACTTTGTGTTGGCCTGTGTTCTTGTGTGGTGTGATGGTTTGCTGTGTCGTGAATTGTGTTGTGTTGATCAGTGTTGTGGTTTGGAGTTGGCTATGGTTGTGGGTTGTGTTGTGTTGGTCAGTGTTATGGGTTGAGTTGTGTTGGTCAGTGTTGAGTTGTGTCTATGGTTTGTTGTGTTGTTGTTTTGTCCAGTGTTGTGGTCGTGGGTTGTGTTGTGTTGGTCAGTGTTGTGGGTGGTGTTGTGTTGGTCAATGTTGTGATTTGTTGTTGGTTGTGAATGTGGGTTATATTGTGATGGTCAGTGTTGTGGGTTGTGTTGTGATGACCAGTTTTGTGGATTTTGTTGTGTTAGTCAATGTTGTGGGTTGTTGGTTGTGGGTTGTGGGTTGTGTTAGTCAGTGTTGTGGGTTGTGCTGTGATGACCAGTGTTGGGTTGTGGACGTGATTTGTTGTGCTATTGTGTTGGGCAGCAATGTGGTTGTGGGTTGTGTTGGGTTGGCCATTGTTATGGGTGTTATGTTGGCCAGTGTAGTGGTTTGTTGTTGGTCGTGGTTGTGGGTTGTGTTGTGATGGTTAATGTTGTGGGTTGTGTTGTGCTGGCTAGTGTTGTGGGTTGTGGGTTGTGTTGTGATGGCCAGTTCTGTGGGTTGTGTTGTTTTGGTCAGTGTTGTGAGTTATGTTGTGATGATTAGTGTTGGGTTGTGGTTGTGTTTTGTTGTGTTGTTGTGTTGGTCGGTGTTGTGACCATGGGTTTTGTTATGTTGGCTAGTGTTGTGGCCATGGGTTTTGTTGTGTTAGTTAGTGTTATGGGTGATGTTGTGTTGGCCAGTGTTGTGAATTGTTGTTGGCTGTGGCTGTGGCTGTGGTCGTGGGTTGAGTTGTGATGGCCAGTGATATGGCTTATATTGTGTTGGTCCGTGTTGTGGGTTGTGTTGTGTTGATCAGTGTTATGGGTTGTGTTGTGTTGGTCAGTGTTGTGAGTTGTATTGTGATGGTCAATGTTGGGTTGTGGTTGTGGTTTGCTATGTTATTGTGTTGGTCAGTGTTGCAGCCGCGCATTGTGTTTTGTTAACCAGTGTTGTGGGTTGTGTTGTGTTGGCAGGTGTTGTCGGTTATTTTGTGATGTTTGGTGCTATGGGATGTGTAGTGTTGGTCAATGTTGTGGGTTCTATTGTGATTGCCACGATGAGGCTCCACAATTTCATTTGTCGACATCATTCCCTCAATGACATCGAATTCCGTCAGGCGAACGAAGATCATGAGCATGTATCTACCGAAACATTTGAGTATTGTCTGAGGCATTCTCTGTCACAGCATGGGAATAATAATTCCAACACCTGTACCTTACTCGTGGAAGGTGAAAATGAGATGACAGTTGAGGGAACAAATAACTAAGGTGATAGTAGGATGGTGATTGGAGTAATTATTCTGTTATTATTTGTATTTTATTCAGTACTGTTTGCACTTTATTTGAAATTATTTGTATTTTATTCATTTTTTGTTTATTTCTATTTATTTAAATATTTGATTTTGATTGTTTGAATTTTTTACGCTATCTGTAAGTTTTTTTTTTTCATTTGCATTTCATTTATTTTTGTTTGGTGGGTTTGAGGAGTCGATGATGAAATGTTTGACTTTATAGGTTCTTCTGGATGGCTTGTTAGTTGCAGTTTGTTTGTGTCACATGTGAAATCCAAATAAATGCAACCAAGTTTCTCACTTCTTTTCGGTGCAGAGGTTTTTTTGAGATTCTTCTGAAAGGTCTTTTTTGGTGATATGCATATATGATAGACACGAGCTTGATATTACGTGGATTAAAGACAACCAAAAACCCTTTTGGTCTCCTGTCTTCTTGTTGTGACAGATTCGTTAGTTAGTATACTGATTTATCTGAGACCTCACGTCTGCACAAAATTGCAATTACTTACTTCTTTTATCAATTTCTACTTGTTTATTTTGTACGGTTCCTATTTATTTTCATTCCTTGCATATTTGATATTGATTGTTTGGGATTTTTTTGCTATTCGAATGTGTTTTTTTCATTTGCATTTAATTTATTTTTCTTTCGGTGTGTCTGAGAGGTCTCTGATGAGACGTTTGACCTTATTAGTTATTCTAGATGACCTGTTAGTCATTGGTTGGTGTCATATATGAAATCATAATGCAGAAAATCGAGTTCTTCTCTTCTTTTCGGCAATAAGGTTTTTTAGGGTCTTCTGAACGACCTTTTTTGTTGATATGCATATGTAACACACAGGAGCTTGATTTTACATGGGTTAAAAAACAAAAAAGAATCCAGTTTTTTATAAGGTTTGTTGTCTTATTGTAGTAACAATATTGGCGGTTGGTATACTGGATTTTTTGAGACCTCACGCCTGCAAAAAACTATAATTAATTACTTTTTTTAGCAATGTCAACTTGTGTTATGGCTAATGGATTGTTTTATATAGCATTCAAGAGATTTGGGAGTTTCTTGGCTTACTCAACTCTTTAATATTATTTTAAAATATAAAAAGATGCCTGATTGAAGGAAGAGTATTTTGATTCTCATTTTTAAGAATAAAAGGGATGCACAAGAGTGTGCAAATCATAGAGGAATTGAGTTGACGTGTCATATTTTAAAATTATGGGAGAGGGTAATTGAACATAGATTAAGATGTATTACAAAGATTTTTCATAAACAATTTGGATTTACGTCGGGCAAGTCTACTATGGAAGCTATACATTTATTGAGAGGTTTGATAGAGAAATTTAGAGATAATAATGAGGATCTAGATTTAATTTTTATTGATTTAGAAAAAACTTACAATAATAATAAATATCCTTTGAAGAGTTCTTGAGAAGATAGGTGTTAAGATGACTTATATTCAAGTCATTAAATATATGTATACCAAAGTTGTTACCAGTGTTCGAACTGAAGGAGGTTGACCAAATATTTTCTTATTTTTGTTGGATTACATCAAGGATCGGCTTTAAGCCCATATCATTTTATTTTAGTTATGAATGGTCTCACTGGGCATTTACAGGAGGATGTACCTTGGTGTATTTTCTTTGCCGATGATATCCTTCTCGTGGATAAGACGAAAGGAAAAGGCCGGAAAAACTTAAATTATGGAGGTCTACATTGGATTCTAAAGGCCTTCGTTTGAGTAGAACCAAAACAGAATACATGAAATGTAATTTTAGTAGTAGTAGCTCTAGTGTGTTGACCTCATTTTTAGTGAGGTCTAGCATTTCTCTTAGGGTTTAGAATCTAGTCTTAGGAATCTCCATTTGACTATCCCAGAGACTTAGAAATAGAACCCGCCTCATTTAAGAAATTCAACCTACTTCTTTACCCTTTTAGAGTTTCGCGTGTGGTATCGACTTCTAGCACTTAGAAGGGTGAAACCAACATGAGGGAACTCAAAAGGAGTCCCTATAGGACCTTTAAGCCTTAGTGTGGCCTTTTACACAATTTGCACTTCCGCACGCACAAACTTCGCAATTCGGAGTCTCTGATAACTACAATTCGCATCGTTTGCACCGTTATCTGTTGAGGACTTGAATAGATTGTTGGAGACGATTGATCGCAAATCGAAATTTTATGAAATTTGAATTTTGATGTGTTTTTGACCCGATTGTCAACGATGTCGTCCGAGCGACCCTAGATGACAAAACGGACTGCATCGACGCGTCCGGAATGTCGATTTTGCCTAGGGAGGACACCCATTTTGCTAAAGCACTGCGCGCGAATAAATTACATGAGATTTAATATATATATATAGCATCATATATATATAGTAAAAGACGTTTACTTGCATTCATACATTTTAAACAGTTAATCATCTACAATATGCATGCAGTCTAAATTCTTCTATGTCGAACAAAAAATCCTATTCAAACTTATATAAGATTATTTTTCTTAAATTAGCACAAGATTAATTCACATGATTTGATGCTGCAACCGTACGACAAGTTTCTATACACTCATAACGAGTTNCTTTTTTTTTTCCTTTTAAAGCCCTAAATCCCTAAACTCACGCACCCGAGCTCTGCCTCCCTTTCGCTCTCCCATTCGCGTGTCCCGCTCTTCCCTTTCTCAGTCTCGAGCCGATCGAGCCCCTTCTCCTCCACGCGAAAGAGAATTGACCACGAGCTACAATTTTCCTTTCTTGGTAGTTTGACTCTGAGGAACTTGCTCCCTGGAACACTTGAGTGACAACTTTCTCTTCATCCCGATGCCTCTCTCGCTGCCACTCGGCTCATCACTTGGTCTTGGGTACTTCGGTTGCCTCGCCTTTTGTAAACAGGGAAGGCGTTCTTCTTCTTCCTTGACCTGATTCGAGTACCGAAGAGGGTGTTGGTTGGCTTCATTCTTTCCCCCTCTCTTCTCTGCCAATAAATATAGTTTCTTTTCGGTTTTGGGGTTGTTGAGAAGTTTCTTAAGGAGAGGGGAAATGGAGATCTTTGCTGTTGGAAGATTTTAGGAAGGAGATTTCTGTGGGAGCATCTCTTTGAAACAATTTTTGCAGTACAGCGTTTTAGATGTCATATTAGAGAGGTATTTGCTCTTCCCCTTTTTTCTCCTGTGCCTTAGTTTCCTGCGGTTTTCTCTCTGTAGAACCCCTTATGCTCGGTTCAGTGGATAGTGCAGCATGCTTATGTGATATCACACTTATGTTTTCTTTGAAATACTTGGTACTCAAGCATCTAGAGATAAAAATATGGGCATATTCTAGGAGCTAGACTTGGTTACTTGCTTAAAGTAGTGAAGCTATGACATGTTTCTGTTTATTGTAGCATATTTATGTTCGAAACAATTAGAAGAGTTGAGACACGGCTTTGGAATAATTTTGTTACTCCTCTTGTAAACATGTTAGGATATGTATTATGAAGCTTTTCATCTATTTTNCATGCATGTTATGAAGAAGTTCACTTTGATTTGGAAAAGATGCTATAGTTTGCTTTAATATTTTGGTTTGACTCGAAGGGGGGATCTTTCATGCTTGGATGTTTGAGGGAAATTAGTTCATGCTTAGAACGACTATATTGGTGGCCTAAAAAATATTTTTCATGACACTGCTACAGTTTAAAATCTATTTTGGCTCCATATGCTGATGTTTTACAGGCTTGTGAGCTATTCCTTGGCTTTGAATGGCTCGGTTTTACCTTGAAATGGCTGGAAATTTAATTTCTGTTAAAGCCTGAATTTATATCGATACTTGGGTCCTGTTTTAGCCTTGTTGGGCTCGGTTTTAGCTTGGTTTGGAAGCTCGGTTTGCTTGTCTTAGCTACTACCCAAGAGGTGGCTTGGGAGTTTGGTTTGGTTCGTTTTTAGTCCTACCCGTGGGCTTGTTGATAGACTATTTGGTTTGGCTTTGACCACTGCTAGGCTCGGTTTTGGCATCTTGTGTGTGTTTTTGGCTTAAATATACATATTGTGGAGGAATTTATTTTGATTTGGAGGAGTTCCATAGTTATTCTTGTTTAAAACATATGGTAGTCCTATATTTTGATATCTTGAGGGCATAGAGATGTTTTCTACCCTTTTGTTGTAGCCTGAGTTTGAACCTCAGTTGTGTTTCGGTTTGGCTCTAGCTTGAAGCCCGGTTTTGCTTTGTCTTGCCCCCATCCGAGAAGTGGTTTGAGTGTGGTTTTGCTGGCTTTAGTTCCTACCCAAGAAATGACTTTGTTTTTTTTTTATTTTTGTTGGCTTCGGCTCCTACCCGAGAGCCTGTTTTGGCGTACTGTGTTGTCCTTATTCGAGAATTGTTAGCTGGTTTTGATGGATTGGTTTGGAAGCTTATAAGGCTGCAGCTTTGACATATGTTTGGTTCCTTACCACGGGTTTGTGATGTTGTTGAGATTTGCGCCTCTTGCAGTCCTTACCCGTGAGATCTATTGGAGTTTGTCGAGTTTAATTTAGCCCCTCTTGTTGAGTTTGAATCATTTGAATGATTGTAAATGGATTAAACTTGTTACTTTGAGAGATTTGTGATGTTTTGTACTCTCTTATGTATACCAAAATTTTTAGGGAATTGATTTGAGTTGCCCTGAACCGTGAGCCTTACTTGTTGTGCCTTGGATTGGCTGTGGTTGTGGGTCTTAGCAGCTGCTCCTTGCTGCCCTGAACCGTGAGTCTTAACAGTTCTTTTCTGGGCCCTTTTATTAACTTAGTCGTGAGCCTCCTCTCCTTCTGCGCCTCGGGTTGCCTTGGCCGTGAGCCTCTTTTAGCCTTGAGTTGCCTTAGCTGTTGCTTCCTCTTGTCTATTGACACCGGCCGTGAGCATTCATTTGGTTCTGTGGGAAGATTTCATGCTTATTTGATGTATGAGGCTATCTATTAATTCGAAAGTTGGAGAATTTTAATTTCGGCATGAGTTTGGAAATATTAGTGGTGGTTTCCCCGAGATCATTTTCTTTTTGAAATTTGGGAGATTTTAAATCTTATTTTGGAAAAGTATTTGGTTGAGACGAATTAATTTCATAAAAAATGTCATTGGGGTTTGGATACCGGCGTTAGGAGGTCATTTTGACTCGGGTTGGTCCAATTTTAAAAAAAGTGAGGAAGTGATATCCATTTCGGATTGATTCAGGAATTTTCGGGTCTTACTTTTCGTATCTTTTTGTCACGAGCTTTGAGGGCTAATTCATCCTTCGTTCTTTTCGATGTTTTAGGTGAATCAGTCTCTCCTCTCTCTCACCCTATTTTTGTTCTTTTTTTTTTCTTGCTTCTTAGTTCGGTTTTCGATGCTTATGTTCAATGCATAAGTGTCCACGTATAGTCTTTTGTTATACGTGAAACCATCAAATAAGGTCGTAAGTAGTCGTTTTAGGGCGTACGGTTGTGATGATAAAGGCACACCGAAGATAGAGCAGAAAGATGTCTTATCCTATAACATCAAGATCTATGTATTTGATGAACAATAGGATAACGATATCCTTCACCTCTAGCGGGAGCTGGGCTCGAACCTCCTCAGGTGATTTGCAGTCCCACGCCCGAAAATGTAATCGACTTGTGGACAATAAAAATTGTTAAAATCTATTTCAAAAAAAAAAAAAAGTGTATTT
>JXCR01130173.1:0-16217 GCA_002079205.1 Phalaenopsis hybrid cultivar
TATTGAGGATCCAACTGAGGGATTAACTGTCCCACCACCCGTGTTTGAAATCGGATCAAGCTTGAGGACTATATGACTGACCCAAATCCAAAAAAGGAACTATAATAGAAGGGTTCTAAGGGCCATCAAAGCCCAGGCTCCTGAGAAGAAACCCATTGAGGAGGAGCCTCATCAAGATGAAGAAGGTTTACCGGAAATTTATCCAGTCCTACAAGGGATTAGATTACATCCTCTGACGAATACCAATGGATACGAGAGTATCCAAAAAATTGATGTTGCATTACCACCACTTCATGGACATGGTGAGGAGAGAAAGAAGTTCACTCCTATCACATGAGTTAGTGCAATTTTTAAAAGGCTAGCTGTCAAAGAAGGATGTCTAGTTAGCGAGTTACTTAAATTAGTGTGACATGCAATTTCTCCTCGCATTAAGAAGGAAATTTTGAAGGACGTCAAGTCCGCCAGACAATCTCACTAGACAACTGGAGTGTCACCTACTCGCATCCTCTTTTGGTTCCATTTAAGGAACAAAGTAGATACTTCAATGATTACTACTAATTATTCTGTCACCAGGACCGTAGGCCATCGACCGATTAAGTCGAAACTGGGTCCGAAAATCTTACCCGTCACCCATTATGTAGATATTTCTACAATCCTAAAGGCAAAGACAAGATGATTACCTGACACTGTAGCCGGTCTACACCACGAGGAGCATTCTTTCCCTTGACATACTGATGTTTCTACTAGGACAATCTATCTTGAGACATCATCGTCTAAAAATAAAAAAGTATGGGTACCCGAAGTTGCTGCACTTATACAGTTTGGTAAGCCCATGAGACAAGACCATGGAATGAAGTCAGGGTCTGAAATATCTGACATCGTCACATAAATAGCCAGCGAGATGGAGGAACTAGAAGAGGAGGTTCATCAGGGTCATCCAGAACTTAAAGCGATCAAGTAATCGATAATTGAAGAGAAAGTTGAGAAGCTTAAGAATGAGATTTTTGAGTTGGCTCGGGAACACGGAGTTTTCATCGATAACAATGAGGAAAATTTTGATTACAATGATTACTTGGAGGAAGATTTCATGGAATTCCATGTAATTCAAACCAGAGCCAAAACATCTGCACGTGAGGCTCAACCTCTTGCTGAAGAGAACGTCGTAGATGAGTTGCATAGGGCTATCCTCCTAAGGGATGAAAAAGTTACTCTACTGGAGAAAAGAATAAAAGAAATGGCTGCAGCCATGACCACCATGACCACTATTTATTGGCAATCACAAGTGCCGCAATTGGCTTCTCCACAGATCAATCAGTCGGAGATCATACACATCACAAATGAAAAAATAGAGGTTGCATCAGCAAACAAAGACGAGCAACATAGAAAGGATTCTCCATCAAGTGTTATACCAGAAAAGGAATTCAAGCAAATGGTTGAACAAGTGCAGGATGCCTTAACCAAATCTAAGGGTGGTGCATTAATTTTAAATGGTAGAGCTTACCGAAAGGAATTTGATGTTGTGCCTTTCCCTAAGAGTTATGTGACCCCAAACTTCAAGATATTTAATGGGATTGAGAATCCCACACAACATATAACCCATTTGTGAGCCAGCTGTGGCAACACGAGGAATATTGAAGCTCTACTCTTCCAGCAGTTCGTCAACAGCTTATCAAGAATTTCTTTTGACTGGTATGCTAACTTTCCCAACAAATCACTTAAACCATTTTTATAGTTGGAACAGATGTTTGTGAAAATATTTGTCAGGGCGCAACATCAAGTGTCTATTGGAGAGCTCATAATGGAGAAACAAAAGCCTAGAAAAACTTTGGTGGATTATATTTTGAGGTGGAGAAACCTTAGCATGAAATGTGAACCTCAGCTATATGAACATCATGAGATAAAAATTCTACTCAAGAGCATTCATGGACCAGTAGCTTTCATGCTCAAGGGACTCACCATCAAATCCTTCAAGAAGCTACTCAATAAAGCCAACAATCTTCAAGAATAAATCAAGCGCATGGAGTCACATAAAAAGGCTAAGGTGACCAGAGTGTTTGAAAAGAAATCAGGAGTGGTAGCCACCATCGACAAAGAAAAGCAGCTGATGAAGATATATGCAGAAGAACCTTGACAGTCTTCATCACAGTATGCTCAGAAATAAAGTAGTCAATCCAATCAGTGATCGCCTCTTCGGTGCTATTTTTGGTTGGAGGAGTTGCCCGTAAGAAGCTGTCGGTCACCAGAATTGAAATCCTGTTGTCTGCTTTGGAAGGTCGTTGAAGTTTAGAAAAGTATGAAATCAAGCTGACCCCATATTTTTCAAAGTTTATATGAAATATCACTACACCTCAAAACCTGTATCGATCCCAAAGGATAAACACAAGAATTGAGGATGAGGCTCGATCAAATAAACTAAAAAAAGTATGACATCTGCCTAGTCTGCGAAACTTATATATTTGCTGACAAGCTCTCCTATTTAATATAAAAGATTAAATAGGTTTATATTAAGCTGGGTTTGGACATGCTTCCTATAAGGGCAAACCTCTATAGTTAATTACATCTTAAATGACCAAAGTCACCTGATAAGACTCTCGATAAAAATCAGGAAATATTATCTTCATGGAGTTCCAAAGGGTATGGCTTTTTGATGAGATCGAACGTAGAGGTGTGAAAGTGGATTGGTTCAAATTTGGAACATTTTATTGTAGAATCCAAAGGAGGAAGAACTAGGTGATGTCATGGATCCAGAGGAGAACCTCGGTGACTTCCCAAGCAATCCTAATGTTTGGCTTAAATTTAGAGGAGAAAAATTTAAGTGTTTTATCCTGCCAATTTTATTTGTTAGGGCTTACATTTGTGTGAGATGATCACACAAATAGCCTGGAAGATTTGAGGGTATAGGTCTTGACAAACGACAACCTCAGAATCCTAAGACAAGTTAGGGCTTATAATGTATAGCAGGGTTATGCAAAGGCCTAAAGATATGGTGAGGATTTACGTTGCATAAGCAAGCAACCTCGAAGTCCTATGCTTTTGTTGTTTAAGTCTAAGGAAGGAAGATATGTTTAGCTTGGGAAGCCAAGTTTTCCTGTTGAAAATGGTCGTGTTGCCCACCATGCTAGTTCCAAGCTTCTTGCTGCGACGAGTTTGAGTTTTATAGTGTGTAAAGTTATGATGCCAAATCAGGTGGTCTTATGGTTGACGTTCTTCAAATTATATGGAGGCATCTTAAAGTTAATTAGGGCGACACCAGTTAGGATCCTACAATTCCCTCGTTCCGGCACCACTATTTTCTATTGGATTCACTTAGTCCAAATGAACTTACTAAGCAATCTTAATGAGTTCCATAATTTCATTTAAATCGTGGGAAGCCTCGTTAGCAACCGTAGGTTACTCCCTCATTCCGGCACCACTATTTTCTATTGGATTCACTTAGTCCAAATGAACTTACTAAACCCATCTTAATGAGTTCCATAATTTCATTTAAACCGTGGGAAGTCTCGTTAGCAACCGTAGGTTACTTAATGAATTCCATTTCATTTACACCGTAGGAAGCCTCGTTAGCAACCGTAGGTTACCTCCTCTAAGGGATTCCCTATCATCTGATAGAGACATCTTAATTTAGTTGTAATTTTATTTTTGTGAGATGTTTGTGATTAAATTTTGAGTTGTTTTATACTTTGAATGTTGTTGTGGTGAATTTTATCTTAGTTGATTTTAGTTTTAGTTTTGGTTTTGGTTTTGGTTTTGTGACTATCCTGATAGTTTTAGTTTTCATATAGGGTTATATAATTGTTTAGCATGCAAATTTGTTTAAGCATAAAAGTATAGCACAAAAGTACAAGAAAGACAATGCTGAAAACTGTAATAGCGTACATGGCAAGTCTTCTCGTTCCACCACCTGAAACTTAAAATACATGTCATGGCAATTTATATACAGGCAAAAAGTAAGGTTTTGGTAGTTTTCCTAACTTTATGTCATATCTTGGTGGGCCCTTAGGAGTTTAATTAAGGATGATTTAGTCAAGCAAAACATATTAAGTTAAGTAGATCTCCGAGGTATCTAATAGATCTAGAGAAAGAAGTAGGTCCGTGCTACTCTCTCGCTGCCTGGTGGAAAAAACCCAAGTTCTTTTAAACTTACTAAGTTGCTTAATAATTCATCTTATGGACACCTTAATGCTTAATGAACATTGATGTGTCAATTATCCCTAAGAAAAGGGTAATTATCACTTGTGATTCAATTTAAGAATTATGTGGGTGAAGAACCTTAAAAAGGCAAGTTTAAGAGACTTAGCCAAATTTTAAATTGGGCTTGTAGTCTTTGAAAGATGTTCACTTTTCTAATCTTTATTTAACTGAAACTTGATTTATTCTAAGTCACTAGTAAGCCCTTAAGATTTTGAGTGTCTTAGTAATGTAAATGAAATTTGACTTATAAATGATGGTGATGATTTATATATATTTTTTCTTTGGTGTTCATCTAATAAGGGTATTAAATTAGTGAGTTATTGAAACCCAAAATCATACCCCTAAGTCTAGGATAATTTACTTGATTAGACTCCCAAACTTATGTAATTTTAGGGAAATTGCAAATTTATTCTTTTTAATTAGGACAAGTGAGGTTGTTTTCTACAAGTTAACCCATTGTGCTTCAAACATCCAAATATGTTAATTAGAATAAAAAATTACCAATTTTCCTTTCTGGAATTAGGCTTAAATGTTAATTAAGGCTAAATTTCTAAAATTACACATTTGCCCATAAGGCTCTATCACTTCATAATTCATCAAATTTAATTCAAATGACTTTGGAATTTTTATCCTACCTTACTCATGGGTCAATTAAGACATAAGTGGAGAAAGTGTGACTTTTCAAAATTTTAATTTATTTATATAATTATTTTTAATTCAAAATTTTGATTTTTCAGAGAAAATCCCTAACTTGACCAAGGTAAATCCTAATCCCTTGAAATTTTTACGAGAGGTAACTTTAGACTAGGGAAGCCTTTGGACCAAATTTCATGATTTGTTGAATTTTATTTGAATTATTAGAATTATTTTAATTTCTGAAGTATTTATTATATATAAAATATTTTAAATGGGGAAAATTAAGTTTTGCATTTTTGAAAAATCTCCCTGAGGTCGTAGAACCCAAGGAAGCAAATAGTATCTTTTTCTAATTTTTATTTATTTATTTAAATTATTTTATTGGAAATCCATTTTTTAGCCTTTAAGAAATTACTTTAAGCTTCAAGATTCAATATCTTTGTTTAGATAATTAGGAAAAATAATCCAATTATTTCTAAGTGCTTAGAAAATAATTTAGAACATTTCTATGAGTTTTTTTTTATTTTTGTGATTTTTATGAATTTTTAATTATTTTAAATATTTTAAAATAGGCTAAAAATGAAGTTCTTATTTTAAATACCATTTTATTTTTATGAAATTTTCCTAATGACAGAGAACTCGAAAATTAAGTTTTCATAATCTTTTGAGTTATATTTTGATCATTAAAAATCACTTTAGTGCCAAAAAAGATATTTAGCTTGAAAAATCAACTCAGACCATCAAATGTACTCAAAATGCTTTGAAATTTTTATACAGAGTTCTCTGGATCTTAGAAAACAGTGGAGATCAAAAATCAAGTCATTTTTTTGTTTATATTTTCCAAAATTAATTATCTTGTTGATTTAGGGTTTGTGAAAGTTAGGTGCATTTTAAATGACTTGACTCATGGGAAATTTTCCTAAAGGTTCTCTGGTCATCATAAACCTTTCAAAATTTTCTAGGTTTTTTCTAAGCAACATGCTAATTTCCATGATTAATTTAAGCAAATAATGCACATAAACTTGAAAAATATGTGTCTCTATCTAAAGACCTCCTCTGACTTTAGAAAATTCAGAGGATGTTCCCCTTGACAGAGGCTACAACATGTCAAAAATTCAAGCTATGGTGATAAGTCTACATGCATGGAGAGTTAAAAGACTGCCAACCTAATTAATTTTTGTAAAATAAAATATTCATCAAATGGACATAAATTTTAATTCACATTGTTCTCATCTGTTTACTAAGCAAGAGGGTATTTTTTATTTTATTTTTGTGATTTTTCTACACCAAGATATAGTTTTTTTAAGTTAAGAGTTATTTAAATAAATAAGAAAAATCCTTATCTATCTATTTAAACAGCGTGACGCCATGTAGATCCTAGGCAGCTCCAAACTCCACGCGGCACACTCTCATTTGACGTCGTCATCCACATAAGTAGCCACACGTCCCGTTATTCGTGTAAGGAAGCATTGTCTGGCTTCATCTCAACCGTTCATCTGATACATGTGCGATCGGATGACGCTCCGTCATCGTCCCCGATAGCCTAACCCGAGAACCGTCCATGTTCTAGCTTGTCAACCATGACAAGAGGAGCTTGCCTCTAGGTTTGATTTGGGTGAAGTTACATGGGGGTGGCTTGTGGTTTTGAGCTTCATCGGTGACTAGGCCAGCCAACCATGGCAAGGGGAGGTGGTTAGGTGCTCAGGGCATCCAGGGGAATCTGTCAAAGCAATTTAATGCAATGGGGTTTAGTTTTGGTAAGGGTATCTTCAGCATGTGTATTTTTGGAAATAAGATCCCTTAATTTTGGCGACTTTTAATCCATGACTCATCTAGCTTAGGTTAGATGGGCTTTGACACAGTCTTAGGGTCTAACCAATGGTTGAGGTGGAGTTAAATTGATTGCTTTAAGGTGGTTTGGTCATGTTTAGTGCATGGGTCCATGTGGGCTCAAGTGATCAAAACTTGGGTTTGGGCTAGGTTACCCATGTCAATTGGCTTAATTATTTGATCAACATTGTGTATATGATTGTTATGAAGATTTTTGGTGAAGAATTGAAATGATTTTGAGTTCAGTTAGAGTGTCAATTTGAATGATTTTTTAAATTTGGTCAATTTGGGCATGTTGGGTTAAACATGGGTCTAGGTTGGGCTTTCCTTGGGCTAAGTCCAAATTGAATGGTTAAAATGATCAAGGGAGATGTTGTGAATATTTTTCATGAAGGAATGGAGTAGAAATTTTGGGGTTAGGGCCCTCAATTTGGTGAGTTTTTTGAGACATGGCCAATTTGGGTAAATTTGGGGCTTTTTGGACTTCGGTTGAAATCAAATGAAATTGAGGCTTCACCAGGGCCAATTGAAGGTCAAATTTTGATCTATGGGAATATTATAATTGTTTTTCAACACAAATTGTGGCAAGTGGAGTAGGTCATGGGTTCAATTTGGTGGAACCAAGTCATAGAGCAAAAATTGGGTTTTTGGTTTAGATCAAAACAGGGTTCAAATCATGGACCAGTTGGGCTTGGATTTGGTCTAGATTGGTCACATCAAGGGTGAATTTGAGTTTATAATTGAAATTGGTGGAAATTGAGGCCAATTGGATAAACATTTGAGGTGATTTGGGGAAAATATGTGTCTTTAAAGGGCAATTTGGGAGTTTTGGTCAAAGGTGGTCAAATTGACCAATTGGGTCATGTGACAGTTGAGGAAAATGAAATTGGGAAAATCTAGAAGGTTTTGAAAATTTTTGGGATTTTTTGGAATTTTTCGGATTTTAGGCTAAGGAGTGGTATTTTGATAATTTCACAAATTTTGGTGATTTTGGGTTGTTTGGGTGTTTTCAAGGTGTTTGAAATGATTTTTGAGCCAATTTAGGTATCTTGGGTAAATTTGGGAATTTTGGCCAAAGTTGGGGTCCAAAAAGTGTCTAGGTATTTAGAGGGAGTTTAGGGGCAAAAGGCTAGGTTGGGTATCTTGGTAGAGTTGGAGTGCCAGCCACCATCAACAAGCCATGGACCAATGGAAACCCCATTTTGGGTCCCCTATGTAGTGATCTTAGCCAAACCCTAGCCTAGGGCTAATGGGTTTAGGGGACCACCTACATTGAGTCTCTTAAAGTATCAAAGGATGAAAGCCTAGAAGTTTAAGTTTAGGGTTGTGAGTGATTCTAAGTGCAAGTATGTACCTTAAGCCTTAGATCAACACCCAGGGTTAACCCTAAGGTCCAACAGTCCTAAGAGTGACTCATCTTGAGTTCCCCCATAATGACCCCACCTACCAAGTGCTAGAGGTTAGGACCAATATGTGGAATTCCAAGTTGAGTAGAGAAAAGTTTAGAATTTCTAATGGTGAGGGCTCCTTTTCTAGTTTTCTAAGAATAACCAATAGGAAATTACTATGGATAGAAATTAGGGTACTAAAGTGGAAAAACTAAACATCAACCAAAAATAAGGTCAACAAATGGACCTCTAATAGGTGTAGTGTGCTGGCCAAGCACACCAGGCGTATTTGCGTTGACCAATAAGATCAACAAAACCAGAACAGACTCCTAAGTCAATAGACCTAGAAAGAAGGGTAGAGTTGAGTAACATTGTCCCCGCTGGGAGTAACAAGTGAAATATTTGAGCTAAACAAAAGGTTCGGAATAATCGTTAGGGATTAGTTTGAGAAGGAGAGCACAGGAACTCACACCCATCGTGAATGTTGAGATTGTCGAGTTTGAAGTTGAACTTTTTAAAAATTGTTGTGAAAATTTTGGAACTGTGAGTATAGAGGTTTGGGAAAACTTATGAAGTGCAAAAATTTTTATGGAAGGAATCAATTTTTTTTGCATCGATCCCGAGAATGTCGTGAATATGTAAAATGTGGATAGAATATGCAATTATGTGAAGGAATTGGGATTCTTGTACCAACCCTGGAATATATATTTAAAGGCTTTGAATTTCTTGCACCGACCCTGAAATATCGTGAATATGAAAAATAAATAGATGAAATATGAAAATATGTGGAGGAATCGGAATCCTTGCACTGACCCAATAATATCATGAATATGGAAAATATGGATGGAATATGAAAATATGTGGAGGAATCAGAATCCTTGCACCAATCCGAGAATATCATGAATATAAAAATATCGATGGAATATGAAAATATGTGGAGGAATCAAAATCCTTGCACCGACTATGAAATATATATTTGACGGAATCAAAATCCTTACACCAATCCAAGAATATTGTGAATATGGAAAATATAGATGGAATATTAAAATATGTGGAGGAGTTGAAATCCTTGCACCGACCCTGAAATATAAATTTGACGGAATCGGAATCCTTGCACCAATCCGAGAATATCGGGAATATGGAAAATATGGATGGAATATGAAAATATGTGGAGGAATTAGAATCCTTGCACCGACCCTGAAATATTTATTTGACGAAATCAGAATCCTTGCACCGATCCAAGAATATTGTGAATATAGAAAATATGGATGGAATATGAAAATATGTGGAGGAATCAGAATCCAAATCCTTGCACCGATCCGAGAATATTGTGAATATGGAAAATATGGATGGAATATAAAAATATGTGGAGGAATCGGAACCCTTGCACCGACCCTGAAATATATATTTGATGAAATTGAAATCCTTACACTGATCCGAGTATATCGTGAATATGGAAAATTTGGATGGAATTTGAAAATATGTAGAAGAATCAGAATCCTTGCACTGACCATGAAATATATATTTAACAGAATTGGAATCCTCGCACCGATCCGAGAATATCGTGAATATGGAAATATGGATGGAATATGAAAATATATGGAGGAATCGGAATCCTTGCACGGACCCTAAAATATATATTTGATGAAATCAGAATCCTTGCACCAATACGAGAATATCGTGAATATGGAAAATATGGATAGAATATGAAAATATGTGGAGGAATCGGAATCCTTGTGTCGACCCTAAAATTGGAGAGTCAAAATTTGGGTACTGACTGCGAGAGTCATATTAAAACAGTGCAGAGAGTTTGTAATGTTGAATTTGTAGAAATGTGTCATGTGAAAACGTTGATTTTGTTAAAGAAAATCTGTAGAGTTTTGTGGGTTTTTGTGTAGAATGCAAAATTCCTTGGGGATGTGAAGAGAATTAATGTAGATAAAGATAATTGTGTTGTGCGCACAAAGATAAAGAAACTCTAAAACCGAGAGAATCTTCTCAACAGATTCATTTTCCTTTCTTGTCATTTTTATCACTTTTAAATTTTCAAAAATATGTTTTTAAAGTCTTAATTTTAGTTGGTTGATTTTTGAAAGAAATTTGTTTTGTTGCTTGTTCATTTGTGTTTATTTTATTGTTAAAGGTTTTAGGGGCGAGTACATGTGATTCCAAACTGGTGCTGGCTTATCTGGAACATGTGATTCTGCATCTAAAAGGATGTCTGGCCCTGGACTCCATGGTATATACTCGTCTGCCCCCAGTGGGACGTATGGCTCATCCATCATAAAATCTACGGTCTAAGACCTGTCGGTGGTGGAGGTATACTCTTCCAATGTATTATAGCGTTACAAATGTAGAATATTACAGTCCAGACATTCTACAAATGCCCCTTTGGCTGAGGTCCCTGCAGATATCTCGGCGTTGCATGTCGGCAACCCTTGCATAAGGCATCTAAAGCTGAAAGTGTCTCTAACTCTGTGATGAACCATGGTTCTTCATCTGTGGCGGGCAGGCTGGAAGAAGTCTCTTTCATGTCAGGATCATAAATATTCCGCTCAGGAATAGGGGCGAGTAATTTTTTTTCTTCTTTCTGACATCTGTGTTCTTCCCGTAGAAAAGCCCACTATTTTCTGTGGCTGGTATTTCTACGTTGAGTCCTGCGAAGCGAAGTGTCTGGCAATCGTTCATTGTTTGCGGCTACTAGGCCTCTAGCTAGTGTAGCTATCATAGATGGTAGACGGTTGGGCCCCTCCCTCGGGTCCTGCTCTGTCTTCACATTCTTTCCTTTATATAATGTATTGTCTTTGGCGGCCACCCTCAGGAGTGAAGGCAATCCCTCCTTTTCTCTACAGCTGACTGCATTCATCAGAGGACCTTCGTAGTCCATATCGACTTGGTTAAAGTCCATGTTGAAGTCTATGGTGCCACCCTGTGGCATCATTTCCTAATTCAGTGCGAGGATCCAACCATCCTTGAAAGCAAAGATCAGCCTCTGTACCGACATTTTTCTGCAAACGACAGGAAAAATGTTAATGGATCGAAACTTGGCACGAATGAGAATAAAGCAAAGCACTTATTAAAGTAAATTTTTGTTTGTTTTGGTGAAGGGAATTATTTATTTTATGTATGAGTTTTGTTTAATTTAGTGGAATATTAAGTTCAAAAGTAGAAAGGAGAAAATTCAAAGTTTTCATTATATTGAGGTTAATTACAAAATTTGGACCTGGTCATAGATATTTGGCCACATAAATAATCCAAAAACAATCAAAGTTTCAATGTTTCAAAGCAAGTGAAGGCAAGCAGCATTAGGCTGCCTAATAGGTTTTCAGGTATCATCCATTTACCGGAAACATAGGTTTTTTCCCTGGAAGTTCACTAACTGGTAGGCTCCTCTTATGTAGACCTTTTCAACGATAAATGGTCCCTCCCAAGTTTGCTCAAAATTTCCACCAATTTTGCGGCATGCAAGAATAGGTATTTTGAGCACAAGTACAAGGTCACCAACTTTGATGTCCATGGGAGGACCAATTTATCATGGGCTAGTACCATCTTCGCTTGGTAAAGCTTTAAGTGATGTTGTGCTTCTAGTCGTTTTCCCTCAAGACTTTCCTGTTCTTCAAGTCTGAGCTTTGCACTTTCCACTGTTGTGAGTTGGTTGGCAACAACAACTCTAAGAGGCGGTGTCTGGATTTTTAGCGGTAGCATGACCTCAAACCCATACACGAGCATATAGACTGTACACTGAGTGGGAGTTCTGAATATCATCCGGTAGGCTGACAAGGCTTCAAAAAGTTTGTTGTGCCAATCCCTTTTGTTTTCATCCAGCGTTTTCTTCAGAATTTGTACCAATGTTTTGTTGAAGGCTTCAGCCAGACCATTTGCTCAAGGCTAGTAAATTGTAGAGTATCTCCAATTTATCCCGTGTCTTTTAACAAAATTATTGATTTTGGAGCTTTTGAAAGCTATCCCATTGTCGGAAATTATTCTTCGCGGTACTCCAAAACGGTAGATAATTTAAATTTTGAAGAATTGAAGGACGTGTTGTGTCGTAACATCGTGCAACGGTATGACCTCCGCCCATTTAGAGAAGTAAACTGTAGCCGCGAGTATAAACTTGTGTCCTTTGAAAGATGGAGGGTCTATCAGACCTATTATGTCTGTGCCCCAACACTCAAATGGCCACGAGGCAATAGCTGGGTGTAGCACATTCAGAGGCTAGTGTACGACCACCACATGCAATTGGCATTGGAGACATATTTTGGTTGTATCCATGCAATCGGACATCATTGCTGGCCAATAATATTCGAGTCTCTTATTCTTCATTTTCATCCTCGGCCTTGACTGATGAGCGACGCACAATCCAACATGTACATCTTTGACAATATTCTATGCTTCGGCATTGTTCAAACACCGTAGCCACATCTTGTCGAATAATCTTCTGTAGAGAACTTTTCCCACTAGAGCGAAGTTGATTGGCTTCCTCTTTCAGATTTTTTTGAATCTTCATATTTATTTTTGGCAATTTCGCGAAAGAAGACAGTTTTTTTTTAGGCGCGTAGTAGGCAACATCTTCTTGGATACTAAATTCATGCACTGAAAAAAGTTGCAAGTCTCCTTTGATGCAATTTTCTTGACCATTTTTGCAGTACTTAATGCATTGGTGTAAGGATGATGGAACCATGTTATGCGCATGAATCCATGGTTGACCCAATAAAGCATTAAAAGAGGTCTCAGCGTGTTCACCTCACTTTTGGTTGAGGTCTAGAAAACTTCTTTAGTAGCCTAGGTCTAGCCATAGGATTTCCTTATTGACAAGTCTTAGAAAATTAGAAGAGGTACCCCACCATTATAAATTCAAAACTCTTTTTTTTTACTCAACTTGAAATNTTTTTATTTAAAATCCTTTATAAGGTCATTTTTGATCAAACACAACAATCAATTTGAGCATAGCCCAAAGCTAGCTCAAGTTAGACTCAAATTTGACCCTTAATGGTTTAATTTAGGTCTAAACCCAAATCCATCAAAATCCATTCAAATTAACCATCAAATCAACTAATTTAGGTCTAAACCCAAATCCATCAAAATCCATTCAAATTAACCATCAAATCAATTTCTTTAAACCCAAACCCATCAAAATCCATACAAATTGACCATCAAATCAACTTCAAAAAAACTTTCACCCCAAATCCATCAAAATCCATTCAAATTAACCATCAAATCAACTTCAAAACAACTTTCATCCTCCAAATCCATCAAAATCCATTCAAATTAACCATCAAATCAATTTCAAAACAACTTTCATCCTCTCAAATCCATCAAAATCCATTTAAATTAACCATCAAATCAACTTCAAAACAACTTTCATCCTTTATGGAAGTTGTCCATAATGATGTTTTACACCAAATAAAACAATCAATTTGAGCTTAGTCCAAAGCTAGCTCAGTTTTTCATAATGATGTTTCACACCAAACACAACAATCAATTTGAGCTTAGCCCAAAGCTAGCTAAAATCCATTCAAATTAACCATCAAATCAATTTCAAAACAACTTTCATCCTTCATGAAAACAACAAAATCCATACAAATTGACCATCAAATCAACTTCAAAACAACTTTCATCCTTCATGAAAGTTCCATTCAAATTAACCATCAAATCAATTTCAAAACAACTTTCATCCTTCATGAAAATTGTTCCATAAATTAAAATTAACCATCAAATCAACTTCAAAACAACTTTCATCCTTCATGAAAATTGTTCATAATGATATTTCACACCAAACACAACAATTAATTTGAGCCTATCCCAAGGCTAGCTCAAGTTTGACCTAAGTTTAGCCCTACATGATTACACCAAACACAACAATTAATTTGAGCCTAGCCCAAGGCTAGCTCAAGTTTGACCTAAGTATTCACCAAACACAACAATAAATTTGAGCTTAGCCCAAAGCTAGCTCAAGTTTGACCTAAGTTAACCACCAAATCAACTTCAAAACAACTTTCATCCTTCATGAAAGTTGTTCATAATGATGTTTTAACCAAACACAACAATCAATTTGGACTTAGCCCACGGCTAGCCCAAGTTTGACCCAAACTTAGCCCAATCAAATCAACTTCAAAACAACTTTCATCCTTCATGAAAGTTGTTCATAATGATGTTTCACATCAAATAAAACAATCAATTTGAGCTTAGCCCAAAGCTAGCTCAAGTTTGACCCAAGCTTAGCCCCCAAATCAACTTCAAAACAACTTTCATCCTTCATGAAAGTTGTTCATAATGATGTTCTTCACCCGAATCAACTTCAAAACAACTTTCATCCTTCATGAAAGTTGTTCATAATGATTTTTTACACCAACAGATCAACTTCAAAACAACTTTCATCCTTCATGAAAGTTGTTCATAATGATGTTTCACACCAAAAACAACAATCAATTTGAGCTTAGCCCATAGCTAGCTCAAGTTTGACCTAAGTTTAGCCCTACAAGACAATCAATTTGAGCTTAGCCCATGGCTAGCCCAAGTTTGACCCAAACTTAGCCCAATATGCAACAATCAATTTGGGACTTTCCCAAATCTAGCTCAAGTTTGACCCAAACTTAGCCCAATATGTTAAAACAACTTTCATCCTTCATGAAAGTTGTTCATAATGATGTTTCACACCAAACACAATAATCAATTTGGGACTTTCCCAAATCTAGCTCAAGTTTGACCCAAACTTAGCCCAATATGTTAATTTAGGTCTAAACCCAAATCCATCAAAATCCATTCAAATTAACCATCAAATCAATTTCTTTAAACCCAAACCCATCAAAATCCATACAAATTGACCATCAAATCAACTTCAAAAAAACTTTCACCCCAAATCCATCAAAATCCATTCAAATTAACCATCAAATCAACTTCAAAACAACTTTCATCCTCCAAATCCATCAAAATCCATTCAAATTAACCATCAAATCAATTTCAAAACAACTTTCATCCTCTCAAATCCATCAAAATCCATTTAAATTAACCATCAAATCAACTTCAAAACAACTTTCATCCTTTATGGAAGTTGTCCATAATGATGTTTTACACCAAATAAAACAATCAATTTGAGCTTAGTCCAAAGCTAGCTCAGTTTTTCATAATGATGTTTCACACCAAACACAACAATCAATTTGAGCTTAGCCCAAAGCTAGCTAAAATCCATTCAAATTAACCATCAAATCAATTTCAAAACAACTTTCATCCTTCATGAAAACAACAAAATCCATACAAATTGACCATCAAATCAACTTCAAAACAACTTTCATCCTTCATGAAAGTTCCATTCAAATTAACCATCAAATCAATTTCAAAACAACTTTCATCCTTCATGAAAATTGTTCCATAAATTAAAATTAACCATCAAATCAACTTCAAAACAACTTTCATCCTTCATGAAAATTGTTCATAATGATATTTCACACCAAACACAACAATTAATTTGAGCCTATCCCAAGGCTAGCTCAAGTTTGACCTAAGTTTAGCCCTACATGATTACACCAAACACAACAATTAATTTGAGCCTAGCCCAAGGCTAGCTCAAGTTTGACCTAAGTATTCACCAAACACAACAATAAATTTGAGCTTAGCCCAAAGCTAGCTCAAGTTTGACCTAAGTTAACACCAAACACAAGAATCAATTTGAGCTTAGCCCAATGCTAGCTCAAGTTTAACCTAAGTTTAGCCCTACATGCTTAACTTAAGTCTAAATCCAAATCCATTAAAACCCATCCAAATTGACCACCAAATCAACTTCAAAACAACTTTCATCCTTCATGAAAGTTGTTCATAATGATGTTCTTCACCAACTACAACAATCAATTTGAGCTTAGCCCATGGCTAGCCCAAGTTAAACCCAAACTTGACCCAACATGCTTAAAATGGGTCAAAAATCAAAAATCCACCAAATTGATTAACCAATTGACCTCAAAAGGACTTTCACCCTTCATGAAAGTTGTTCTTCATGATTTCCTACACCAAATGCCATATTTAATTGGGCTAATTGACATGCCTAGCTTAGCCAAAACACAAGATTTGGTCATGAACACCATTTTGGACTTATGACCAAATCCAAACCAATTAAGCTTGGTATGGTTAAATGAGCTCTACCTTGACTCACCTTAGACCCTAGGGTTGAGTTCCAAGCCA
>JXCR01130174.1:17891-42440 GCA_002079205.1 Phalaenopsis hybrid cultivar
TCTTTATGCCTAGACCAAAGGGTAAAGAATATGTATGCTATTATTTGACACAATACAATTTGAACCGATTCACTTTATCCTTTCACTATAATTTCTTGACAAGGAGAAGGATGCTTTCTTATATATTGAATATCACATTAAAACTTTCATTAGTATAATTATTTATTTAAGAGTTATTAAAAATTACATTTTTATTTCAATTGTCTATTAGTGACAAATAAGCAAATTGAATTCCATTGTTGCAATTAAAGTATTGCTTTTTTAAAATCTTAGTTCGTAGTTCTAATATTACTCCCTGTGGGATCGATATGTAGGACTTCATTCGAGTCATATATTACTTGAGCAATACGTATACTTGCGTTGATAAGTGTGACTTTACAATTATTGAATATTATATACATCCATCTTTATCGAATCCATAACTGTAATTAAGTTTTGGTACAGTTGCTGAGGAATTAAATCTTTTAGCAGCAGTATTAAATCTGTCCATATTTATCTTATATTTTAAGCATATATAAAGTCGCTGTGAAGTTTTTGGCGCCGTTTCATCCATATTTATCTTATATTTTAAGCATATAAAAAGTCACTGTCAAGTTTTTGGCGCCGTTGTCAGGGAGTGATTGAGTGAGCCATCTTGCGATATGTATACTTGCGTTGATAAGTGTGACTTTACAATTATTGAATATTTATTATGTCCATATTTATCGTATACTTGCATTGATAAGTGTGACTTTACCATTATTGAATATTTTATATATACATCTTTATCGAATCTATAATTGTTATTAAGTTTTTGGTGCAGTTGCTGAGGAATTAAATCTTTTAGCAGCAGAATCTATAACCATTATTAAGTTTTGGTGTCGTTGCTGAGGAATTAAATCTTTTAGCAGCAGTATTAAATAGTTATATTTTTACGATACGTATACTTGCGTTGATAAGTGTGATTTTACAATTATTGAATATTTTATACATCCATCTTTATCGAATCTATAACTGTTATTAAGTTTGTTGATAAGTGTGACTTCACAATTATTGAATATTTTATACATACATCTTTATCGAATCTATAACTGTTATTAAGTTTTTGATATTAAATACTTGTATTTTTAAGCATATATAACATCTTTATCGAATCTATAACTGTTATTAAGTTTTGGTACAGTTGCTGAGGAATTAAATCTTATTACATCCATATTTATCGAATCTATAATTGTTATTAAGTTTTGGTACAGTTGCTGAGGAATTAAATCTTTTAGCAATACTTATATTTTTAAGCATATATAAATTCACTGTCATCATATTGTGCAATCTAAGCCCTAATTCGTCATAGGCTCTAAAATTGTCGTTCGTTGCAACAAAACCCCTATCTCTTTAAGTTATTTGCATGATTGGTATCATGTAAATGTAAGTCCTAAAATAATAAAATTGGTAGGATTGAATGAAAAATAACTTTACTTTGAAAACATAAAGCTGAATAATAGGATATCTTGGGAAGTTGCTAAGTTTCATTTGTCCCGTGATGTCCCCTAGCCTTTACTCCTTTGATTCCAAAGATAGTTGTTCTCACTTGTTCCTTTCCCACATGTTATTTTTTACAAATTAGCTTGAAAACCTAAACTTTGAACATCTTGAAGATGAAATTCCTGATCTTTATCGAGAATTTTCTTAAGTGACTTCAATCATTTAAGATGTAATTAATTACAAAGGCTTGCCCTTAAGGGAAACTTTAGAACCCAGATAATATAAACCATACATAATCTTTCTATTAGATAGGGGAATCTATCGGTCAACATAAATGTTTCTTAGACCAAACGAATGTCATAAATTCATTATTTTGTTTAATAGAGACTTATTGTCCAGTAATGTCTATTCCTCAAAATATGTATATCGCTTGCAGTGTTGTGTTTGATTATTTAAACTATTAAAGATATGAGATCAGTTCGATCTCATATTTTCAAAATTAAAGAGTTACTATCTAAGGTGCATTATCCGGCTTTGCATGTATTAAGATCAAAAGGTGGTTACAAGTTTGTGTGGAGGATCCTCACATCTAAAAATAAAAAAATACAATACGCACTCAAAAGGGGGTTCCGTCTCCGACAGTACAACTCGACGCAAAAAACTTCAAAAAAGAAATACAAGTAATCCGTTATAAACCCAAAACAAAACAAAAGTATACCACCCAAAATTAAAATCTCCTCGGCAGTAAGTACAATAATCTGGAGGATAACAACTACCATCTGCTTGGCACCACAAGATAGGTGAAGTAATTTGCCCGGCAGGGACAGAAGACCACCACATGATGAATGTAAAAAATTGAAGATTATAACAGTGCTCGGCAGGTTCACGAAGACAATATATAGAGGTCAAAAAACAAAACCAAATAACAGCTTACGACATTGCAACATTTCATTCTAGGTATTAATACAATAAAACTCCAATAAATGACAACAACTGTCAAAAGAAAAGCAATTCCCAAAAAAACCGAGGAAGCCATAACTGAGTAAAGGAAGCTAAAATTCATACAACTAAAAGGAAGAAGACCAACACCACCATGGTCCAAACCCACACAAAGGAACAAACATAAGTGAGCATCCATCAAAACATAAAGTTATCTTCTGATATAAGGCACATCAAGCAAATCACCATCTAAAAGAACCTAAAGGTCTGGAGGGGGCAAAACCCCCTGCAAACCTTGTTTGGCAAGCCAATCGGCAGGGGAATTACATTCCTTATAAGTGAAGTGCATTTGTATAGCCATTTTATGCCTTTTAATAAAGTTTTGAATCATGTTTAGTAAACAAAGAACATTCCAAGTAGTGGGGATGATCTTATTAAAAAAGTTTACAATTGCAATGGAATTTGTCTCAATATATAAGGTATGAAAATGGAAAATAACTGCAATCTGTAGAGCATACCATATAGAGAAGCACTTAGCCTCTAAGGGTGTAGACACACAAACTGGTGAGGCAAAAAAGCAAAGGAAATCACCCAAAGAATTGTGGAAAACTCCACCCGTCCCTGCAACATTTAGGTTTCAGCTCTCATCCACATTAAGTTTAACCTAGCCATAAGAAGGGGGTGGTCGTCCTACCCCTCGCAGAAGCAATAGTGCCAATCAAAAAGTGACAAGAAGCTTTAATAAAGTAAGCAATAATATAAGAAGTAGTGATAGTAGGTGTAGTAGGAAGTGCCTCATGTTTGTAAGCATTCCTTGCAGACCAAAGGAACCATAAAATAACAAGAGGGAATGATTCTAGCTTTCCATCGTAAGGAGCAACTTTCCAAACAAATAAATATTTCCCCAACTTCAACTGATCATCTAACTGTGGAGGCTAAACAATCCCAAAGTACTGTCCAACAGAAAACCACAATTCACGAGCAAAGAGACAATCAAAGAAAAGAAGTGAGGCAGATTCCTCTTCAGATTTGCAAAGATAACAATAAAAAGCCATATGAAATCCTTTTAATTTCAGAATGTCATTGAATGGAAAAATCTGGAGAAAATATCTCCCTAAGAAGAAAGAGATAGAAGGAGACAATAAGGCTTTCTAGAGTGTAAAAGTCCAACAGCATGAGGTAAAGTGATGCAGATTTTGATAAAGTAAATTGGTAATGGAGGCATGTGAGGTAAATTTCCACATAGGGTTATCCAATTTAGATGTGGAAATGGGAATTTTGGTGACAGCTTCAGCTTTATCACCAACCAGATCCATCAGTTTATGCACATCCCAAGATCCGTCATGCCAGCAATCAGAAACTGACAATGTGTTATCCTAGGAAGAATGTGGGAAAGTAGAAAACTCTTCCACACCCCAATGATCATACCAAAAAGCTAAATTGCCAACCCCAACATCCCAATAAAAAAAATTTTGAGCCATAGGTCGTACTTTAAACAAAGCTTTCCAAAGCTTATAGTCACCAACTTTCCATTCTACATTAGAGGGATGAGAATGAGTGCAGTATTTTTGAAGAAGAAAACAAGCCCAGAGTGAAGTACCCTTACGAAATTTGAACCAGAGTTTGCACATGTTAATTTCAGTAATGTGGTTTAGATTCTTAAAACCTAAACCTCCTACAATATAAGGTTTCCAAACCTTATCCCATGTAGCAAAAATTTTCTGGCAACTACTGCCATACCACAAAAATTTATTAAAAAGCCTCTCCAGAGTGGATTGGGTACTCTTTCTCAGATTAAGGACTTGAAGGGCATATAAAAGGATGGTGTGGAGGACACTTTTGAGCAAAGTCAGTCGGCCACCATTAGAGAGGAAAGTATTCCTCCAGTCATTAATCTTTGCATTAATTTAATCCACCACATCATCCATTTAAATATACCTCTTTCTACCATGCAGAATGCTAACCCCTAGATATTTGAGTGGAAGGGAGGCAACCTGACAACCAGTATAAGAAGCCGCCCAAGTGGTATGAGTAGTACTAACATGCTTACCGAAAAAAAGCTTACACTTAGCCTTGTTGAAAGTTAACCCTGAAGTGTTCTGAAATGTTTTAAGCATCTGCATCATAGTTTTAAAAGCATTTTTACTAGCATTTAAGAAGAGGATGGCATCATCAGCATAAGCCAGATGACTAACCATAAGCTTAGATTTATAGAAAAATTGAGTGTAAGGATGAAGCAACTACATTTGATTCATAAGATGTGAGAGATAATCAAAAGCAATGACAAAAATCGTAGTGGAAAGAGAGTCTCCTTGCTTAATACCTTTTAAGGAGGAGGAAAATTCATAAGATTTCCCATTAACAAGGACAGTGCAGTAGTTATGTTCCAGCCATCGTTGGACAATGGAGCAAAATTTATTAGGGAAACCCCTAACACGGAGAATGCTCAAAATGAACTCCCAACTGATTGCTTCAAAAGCTTTTTTTATGTCAAGATTAAGCACAACATTCCCACTCTTGCATTTCTTATCCAAGTCTTTAATTATTTCTCGAGCAAGTAATATATTGTCAGATATTTCCCTTCCTTAAATAAAAGCAGATTGTTGTGGGGAGATGATAGTGGACAAATGGGGTTGTAAGCTAGCCACAATGATTTTGCTGATAACTTTGGAGAGGACAGAAGTAAGGGAGATGGGGCAAAAATTATCCCAACAGATTTTATCGTTGCATTTAGGAATAAACACAATAAGTGAAGAAGTAAAGTATTTACTCGGGGTGTCACCCAAAAAATAGCTTTGAATGGCACTCGTCATCCCCCTTTATAATGATATCCCAACATTTGATATAGAAAGTTGATGTGAAGCCATCAGAACCTAGAGCCTTATTGAGGTTTATCCCCTTAAGCGTAGCAATAATTTCCTCTTCTGTAGGAACGTCAGTTAAAGATAAAGAAGAAACATAGTCATGCTCCTTATTAAAGAGCTCGGCATCAACAGGTAGAACTGACATATGACATTGAAATAATATAATGAAATGTTGAACCGTGCAGTTACCAATCTCATTACGATCAACGAGTAAATCACCATTGGAAGATTTAATTTTTAGAATAATATTCATGTTGTGCCTGTGCTTGATAGATGCATGGAAGAGAGTAGTGTTCCTGTCTCCACTAGCAAAATAAACATCATTTGCCTTCTATCTAAGAAAACCCTCATCTAAATCAATTGCTTCAAGGAGAGATGCACGCACTTGGGCTACCTCACTAATCCATTGAAGAGTACAAGAAACTTCAGATTCTAATAAATCAAGTACTCTCTGTGCATCAATAAACTTAGAATTAACATTATCAAAAAGCTAATAATTCCACTTACGCAAATGAATAACAACTTTTTTATGAAGTTGTCATAAAATGTACCAAGGATTGCCTGCATTATCAGAATGTCAAACCTGCTTAATGAGATTCAATAAAGTATCATGAGTAGTCCATATATTGAGAAACTTAAACTTATACCTAAGTGAAAGATTAAAGAAAGCAAGCGTAAGTAATATGGGGCTATGATCTGACGTAGTTGAATTCAAATGTTGGACTTTAGAGACTGGGAAATAAGTGAGGAAATACCGCTTAGCGAGAAAACAATCTAATCTCTGTAAAAGTAGACCACGACGCCAAGTGTAAGGACAGCCAAAATAACCCAAATCATGCAGGACAACATCAGATATTTTATCACAAAAATGATTAATGAATGATATATCACATCTTATACCACCCCTCTTCTCTGTAGGTTTCATAATCATATTAAAATCGTTGCCCACAAACCAACTTTCTTTAATCGCCTCCCCCATTTGTATAAGTTCTTCCCAAAGTAATAGTTTATCCTCCAAAATAAAATTAGCATAGACAAAAGTGGCCCCCCACCCTTGAAAATTATCCATCTTGTAGGTGGAAAGCACAAATTGTTCCTCATCATCAATAATCATCAAATCAACCTGGCACTTCCAGAAAATCCAGATTTTATTATTTTTGTTGCAGAAGTGATTGCAATTTGAAAACCTCCTGAAACACTCTATCGTGGTTAACAGAAACAAAAGTTTCCAAGATAGCAAAAATGAAAAGCTTATGGACCCTACATAAATGTTTGAGTCTATTAAGGGAGGAAGGGTCCACTCACCTAATATTTTAAACCAAAATATTAAACATGATGTTCAAGCTACCCCTTCTAGAGGACCTAAAAAGAGTGTAGAATTGTTCACCATCAGAATAATATTTCCCATCAATAATAATATTCTCTCTATCAAGATGCAGAAATTCATTTTTACTTTTATTTTTTTTTACTAGCTTTTAGAACCAACTATTCCTCTTCTAGCATATTAGTAGCTACCAAAATAGCAGCGTCAGACAACACATTCTCACCCTGAGAGTTTAAACTAGCATTACATTCATCACCTTCCTTACCTATCTGTGGAGAAGAAATAGAGTTATGAGTAGCACTATGAGAAGTAATATCACGTTCCACCAATATACGAGCCTTAGAAGGCCTCATTAGAAAGAAAGTGGGGTCATCCATCTTTAAAGGTATGTTATAGGCCGCAACAAGAGGAAATAATATTTCATGATTGAACAAAAGGAGTTTCAAATCTGGAAATCTTAACCAAACAAGAATAGTAGGAGGTTCCGTTTTAGGTCAAAATCAACATTCCACTGCAAAAATTTCATAGTAATATCAACGATTCTAAGAAAACGAAGAGAAAATAAACATGCATAGTCCTCATCATTAGATAACTGAATAAGAATATGCCGCCCGTCAAGGAGACCAATTTTCCAAAAACCTGCGAGTTTCAAAGAATCAAACTCCCTTCTAACTAACTCAAGCTTAGGGTGCCCAAATACAAATTTCCCCACAAGGGTGTGGCAACACGACGAAGCCTAACTTCAAATTAAGCAACATATCCTCCGATCTGACGACTGACACAAACACACACACCCTACTCTTGGGTCGGCATGGTCACACCTGGTCTGGGTGTAGCCACGCCTGGGAGTTTTTGGGCGCGGTCCTGCCACAACGTTTTGGGATGTGGTCACATCCAATTTGAGTGTAGCCATGCACAGGAGTACTCAGGCAAAGGCATGTTATATTCAGACATAGCTACACATACATGTTCCCAATCATGATCACGCCCAATGCTGGTGTGACCACACCCGATGCTACACCAACAATCCATGGCTTTCATCCTCATATTCGGTGGTGAATCAAAACGATGGTTCTCTACAGGTTATCCGTGGGAGCTCCAACCATCGGAATAATCCTGACTATCGATTCAATACCATAATCAACTATCACTGAGGCCTCTATCATCGTCCCTCCAGCCTATAAAAAGGCCCCTTTGATGGTTTCTCTGGACATGTTGACTTCGACCTTCAACATAGAGGAAAGCATGCAGGAATATGCCACCTTGACGCTCTCTCTAGACATGTTGATTTTGGCCTTCAACATAAAGGAAAGCAGGCATGAAGAAGAAAACTTCAAGCCTCTTCCTCCCTCGACAAATAAATGTAGTATGTCTCCTCACTGGTAAGCCCTCTCCTCTTCTCAATCTATTTTCTTAAGTTAAATTATGATTGAATTAATTTGAGTAATTTAATTTTATGTTAACCCAGTCCGGTAGCCTTGGACTAGGCTTCAGTTCGGTTCGGCTCAGATCGACCTAAACCCAGCCTAACCCTAACCCTACTTGACCTAAATCTAAACCTGGCCTAACCTAACCCTAACCCAAAGCCAACATGGGTCCAACCTAGAGTCGACATAGGACAACCAGGTCAAGCTAGGTCTATCCAATTCTAACCCAGGTCCAACATAGGTCAACTCGGGTTCAATCCAGGTCCAATCCAAGTTCAACCCAAGTCAACTCAGGTCTAGCCCAGGTCAACCTAAGTCTAACCTAGTTTCAACCCAATTCTAACCAAGGTCAACCTAGGATTAGACCATCCAAACTCACATCATACTTAAGTTCAATTTCAAGGTGATCTTAGCTGGAAATCTAACTTAACTCAGCTCAACCCTATCCCAAGTCTAATCTAAGCTAAATGCATATTTTGAATATCTTGTTGTTTTAAATGTCACTTCATGTTATGTTTCATGCCCTTCATTTATAGTAAAAAACAAACAAAAAAAAAACACAAAATTAAAAAGAGAACTTCTTACAAGATGGCTCTCGCCCACACTTCTAAAATTAAGAAAACAAAAAGCAAAATAAAAAATATAGTATAACAATGATTTGTCACCATGACTAATAAACTATGGAGTCAAAACAAAACATGAGTTAAATATCGAACCTCTAAACAACATTTAAAACACACCAACATAAAGAACAAGAACCAAACCTAGTCAGATCTGATATAAACCTTAGGTTAGCCAACTTAGACACCAAAATTGAGGATCATACAGCTATCCTTGGTTAGTCTAACTATAGATACCTAGGATATTTTAATAGTTACCCTAATTATTGGTAAGGACTATACCATTAAAAAAATAAGCCTACCCCTTGAGACTAGAGAGACTACCCTGGCATGATGTAACCCATGGTTACTGACAAAGGTATTCCAAACTAATTTGAAACTATGAAACTCTCCACGTGTCATGATCATAGTGCTCAACAAGGATTTGTGGTTAAAAAATTGCTTATCAACCTGCACATGATGACTGAAAGCCATGGGCATCCTAACTGAGGACTTTACTCCCAAATTTAGGTTAGTCCACACATTAAGATTCCTTATAGAGTTTAGGGTTTTTCTTCTATCAAGAAATCATTTTTACTATGCTCCATCCTCACATTTAGTAGGTTTAACAACTTCAGTCAGTCGATTAAATGTTCATAAGTTATCCTTTGTAACCTTATATGTCCAATTAGAACAATTTACCAACCTTTTTAAACTCGTTATCAAACACCATCCTTTAAAAAACCTCCATCCCTAAAGAGTTGATCGCCTTGTTTGGACCTTTTTATGACACACTATCATTGAACTGTAAGTCCCTTATATATAATATAACCAATAGCTCTTTTTCAATGGTATAGTTCACTTAATCTTCATCAAGGGTCTTAATGGCCTAATATATTGAAAAACATTCTCTCTCCTTTGTCCTAACACCACCCCTACAACATAGTCACTAACATCGCACATAACCTCAAATGGACACTCCCAATCTGATGCAACTATAACAGGTGGTTAGACAAAATTGACTTTCAAAATTTCAAAGGCAGTGAGGCAACATTCATAAAAAAATAAAATGGGACATCTTTCTCTGATAAGTGGCACAGAGTTTGGTGATCGAAGACAAGTTTTAAATATAACGTCTGTAGAATTTTGCATGTCCTATAAAACTCCTAATACCTCACATAGATATAGGTGGTGGAATTTTCACTATCACCTGAATCTTCATCAGATCTACCTCCACCCCCTCTCAAAAATTTTATGTCCCAATACAATTCCCTCCATCACCATGAATTATAATTTTTTTTTCCAATTTAAAACCAAGTGAGTACCTTCACATCTCTGCAATCCTCTATAAAGATTATTTGAGTATGAATCAAATGTAGGTCTAAATACAGAAAAATTATTCATAAAGTTTTGATTCTTTTTTTCAATTAAATTATTAAAATATAGACTTCATGTAGCACTGAAAGGTGGCTGGTGCATTGTAGAGTACAAAGGGTGTCATTTTAAAGGCAAAGATCCTATAATGGCTCATGAATGTGGTCTTATCTTGGTCCTTGTGAGCTATAACAATTTGACGTTATCTTAAATAGCCATCTAAGAAGTAAAGGAAAGGGTGATCGGCTAGTTTGTCTAGCATCTGATCAAGAAATGTAAAAGGAAAGTGATCTTATCTAGTGATAGTGTAGTATTCTATAGTCAATACATATCTGCCACATTGTGACACTTCTCATAAGTATCATCTCATTTTGCTCATTATTCACCATTATCACCGCTCCTTTTATTGGAGACAATGAACTCAACCAAGAACTATTTGAGATGGTGTCGATAATGCCTGCGTCCAATGACTTTCTAATATGTTTCTTAACCACCTTCATCATCATCAGGTTGAGCCTCCTTTGCGGTTCAGCCTTTGGTTAATGGTTCTCCTCTATAGGAATCCTATGCATGCACAGTGAAGAGATAATTCCTTAAATGTTTGTTATGGCTAACCCAAATGATCTCCAAAAGGTCCTCAAAACTCTCATCATTTTTTCTTCTTTCAACACACACAACTCTATCAAAATGATCACAAGAAGGCCCAATAGTTCTTCTAAGAACACATACTTCAAGTGCTAGACAAGGCTTTCAATTCCAAATCAGAGGCTTCTTCTTTTGATGACACTATAGTTTTGGAATAAATAGTGGTATACAATAGCTGAAATATATCCCTGCACACCCTAAGGTTTGCTTCTAATATTAGAGCAATTTCTTCCTTAGAGCCTTTGCTATCATTATCAATTAATCCATGCTCTGCTAGATCAAGTTCAAAAGTGCCATAAAATTGACTTCTAATCAACCCATCCACCAAGTTTAACTTATAACAAGAATCAATACTAGAATCTTAGGGGTACTCAATGAATTACAGAAAATTAAAAGTAAACCCTTGATTGTTTACCATTATTATCAGTTCCGCTTTTTGAACATCTATCGTCGCCCTACCTGAGGTTAGGAAAGGTCTTCCTAGGAATACAAGAATCTTCTTAGCACCCTTCATATCTAAAACTATGAAGCCAACTGAGATGATAAATTTGTCCAAATTTATTGAAACATCCTTTATAACCCTTCTATAATATGTCAATAAATGTTCAGAAAGTTGAAGAGTGACAGTAGTTGGCTGGACTTCTACTAGTCCTAATCTTTTAAAAATAGAAAAGAGGATGAGATTTATATTGGCTTTCAAGTCACATAAGGCATTCCAGAAAAATTTCTCCTATGGCACAGAGGATGGTAAGACTATCAAGACCCTTAAGTTTCTAAGAGAGCTTCTTCGAGATAATAGCACTACAATCCTCTTTTAAAGCTATTATTTCAAAATCCTAGTTTTCTTTTAATATTAAGAGTACATTTCATAAATTCATATAGTTAGGCATTTGCTCTAAAGCTTCAGCAAAAGAAATGTTGAAGGTTAGTTTCTTAAACACTTCTAAGAAACTCGAGAATAACTGATCCAGATTATGTTTTTAAGCCTTGGGAAAATGGTGGGGGCATTCTTTCTAGCTCCTTCCTAGATTAGTCAGGGGTAGGTTTTTCACTACTTTTGGGCTCAGGGTTGGCTTCCTCTTCTATAGGCTCCTTCCTATTCACTTCCTCCAACCTATTTTCCCTCCGTAAATTTATGGCTTTTACATGTTCACATCTTTTATCCTTGGGGTTAACTTTGGTTTTGTTAGGAAGATTTCCCTAAGTTCTATTACTCATTGAGTTTGTTATATGGCCTAGCTGGTTTTCAATGTTCCTAATCATTATAGCTTGAATCTGTAGTTGATTCCCCATTTGCATCATAATATCTTCCAAGGACAACTTCTTCTCTTTAAATTGTGTATTAGAGTTAAATCTAGGTAGATATGTCAGCATAGGATTGCTACGACCATGCTTATTCTAATTTCCTACTGGGTTAGCTTGGTTATTCTTCCACTACTGGGTTCCCACATTTTAGTTTCTATTATTCAATTATCCAGTCGGGGTTGTAGTTGTTGAAATATAGGTTCCTATTAGATATAACATTCATGGATTATAACAGGTAAAGCACTAAGATCCACCAGTTGCCCAAAAGAATTCACCTTTATGACTGATGATCCTGGTGCAGAATTCAACCCTAGGTTATCTAATTTTCTATATATAGTGGCTACTTGAGATGTTAAAATGGCTAACACATTCGTATCATGCATGCTAGCTGTCTTATTAAAGTTTAATCTCTCTGATAACCGATGAATATTATTTCTCATCATTTCTCCAATCAATGTAAGTGCCTCCTCAAATGGCTTAAACAGGAGTGCTCCCCCTGCTATTGCATCTATTATGGAGCTAAGAAATATCACTAGCCCATTATAAAACGTTTGAATGAATAGCCAGTCGATTAAAACATGATAGGGACATTTCCTAAGAGGCTCCTCAAATCTTTCTCAAGCATCATAAATGAATTCTACATCTAATTGGCTAAATGAAGTGATGTCATTCCTAAGTTTTGTCGTTTTAGATGAAGGAAAATATGTTTGCTAAGAACTTCTTTCAAGTTCATTCCATGTTGTGATAGACCCTGGAACTATGAAATTGAGTCACATTTTAGCCTTATCCCTAAGGGAGAGAGAAAAGCCTAAACCTAATAACTTCATTAAAGACACCATTATATTGAAATGTAGCACGAAGTTCAAGAGAGCTCCCTAAATGGAGATTAGGAACTTCCATGTGTAATACTCCAAACTGGTTATTTTGCATCATATGAATAATGAAGGGTTTAAGTTCAAAGGAATTGGCTTCCACATCATGGGTGTTGATAGTCAAGTAGATTTCTTCTACCGAGGGGTTGGCAAATTCCCTAAGAGATCTAGGAAAGTCGTGTGGTCTTTGTGTGTGGTAATTTTCCTAAGGTAGGTTTATCATCTCTTCTAATTTCTTTTTGTGTTTTTTAAAATTTTCATTTTTTTCTCTCTCAAGATTATGAGGTACTAGTTCCGATTTCGAGTCTTATGCATACACTACTAGAAAGTTGCAGTGAAGTGATCCTAACTAACAAATATACACAATTCAACAAAAAAAACTACTTAAAACAAAGAAAGGTAAGCAAGGCTGAAAAAAACAAAACAAACATAATTTTCACAATTTGGAAAATTAGAAAATGAAATAAAAAGGAAGCACGCATAAGAAATTTTTGAATTTTTGTCTAGAATGGAAATAATAAACAACTTGCAGTAAAAGTACAACACTACAGTTCTCAAGTATTGACTCTAATGGATCGACTAAAGTTTTCCTAAATTAGAGTTGCTCCCCAGCAACAACATCGAAAACTTAATACAAACCAAATGCTGTGAGAAACTAGTGATTCACACAAATATATATGTTGTACAAGTAGTATATAGAACAGAGTCTATGTATTGATCCCATCTGGGACCAACTAAATTCGAAAGTGAAAAAGTTCTAGTCTACTGAAATTGAATCTAACTTGAGAGTAAGAAGTTCTAATTTTTAAGTAAAAGTGGTTAATCCTAATTTTTGAAAGTATTAAAATTTAAGCTAGTAAGGTGAGGGTTTCAAAAGAGTTTTTCAGTTGCTAGCAAATTCTCCCTTGGATTAGTTCTCTAAGATTCTAAGTTTAAATAAGTGAACCAAGTGACAGGTGTAAATTAAAAGTATAATTTTTCCTTATCCCCTTTCGAACGTTTAAGAATGTTCGACAATTATATCTAGTTATACTCCCTTAAACAAGTCATTAGCAAAGAAAATTGTTTCTCCCAAATAAATTGCACTAACCTAGAGGAAATATTCTCATTCTCCTAAATTAAGATGGTTTAACCTAAGTTTTCCACTAAATTCTTCTAAATTTCAAAGTTCACAGTATGTTTTAACGTTTCAACCAGTCAAGATAAAAGTAAACTAAGAATCAAATTTTAAATCAACATCTTATATGAATTCAAATGAAGATCACACAAGACAATTCAAACTATCATTCCTACATAACCAATCCAAATGAGATGAAAGAAAATTGCTCATAAATCATACTCACAAACAACAACATTATCATATTATTGAAAGGCAATAGCATCAACAAGAAGTTCACAGATAAAAACCAAATAAAATCACATTAAATAAAGCAAACTTATCTTCTTTCTTCTCCTTATAAAAATCACAGAGTTACGACACAATAACATATTTTGAATCACTCTCAATTTCTCTTTACTCACACTTGCACTGGGAACTCCCTCTAAGTTCTCTCCACTTCCTTCTGTGTAAGAATAGGACAAATTCTCTCCAAAATGTATGTGAGTCCTTCTAAAAGTGTCTTAAAAGCCCTCTGGCTTCGGCTAATGACAATATATAGCGACCATCACGAATTGGTGCATTTAAACCACCAAAACTGCCAAAATGCATGTATTAAGGCCTAGATCCCTGTTCACTAGTGCCTAGGTGATAGTGTCAGAACACCTATTTCTCCCCTTCATGGGATGAAACTCTAGGGCTTTGGGTGCCAAAGCGCAAAATTTAGCGCCTAGGCGCAAAGGCTGCAACGTCTCAGAGATGCTATCATGGTGCCTACTTTTCGCCTTCTTTGTCTTTTAGACTTATGTAGAGCAAGCCCAGGCACTCCAGCCGGACACCAAAGCGTTGGTCCGTCCTTCTAAATTTTTCTATGACTCTTCCACTCATATGAATCTTCGATCCTATACCTTACATAACATATCACAAATCCCTTTCATAAGCATTAAATTAACGGAAAAATATATTAAAATAAAACATAAACAAATATATTTCCTATGCACATCATTTGGACATGATTTTTTCTCTAATTCAGAACTAACCTTCGAAGGAAAATAGGACGTCATCATTTTGTACTTGGTCATAACCCTATGCATGTTTATTGTTTGATAGGGGAAATTGGCTGGTGCTTGCTTCAGGAATAGAGGATTGTAGATGCAGGAGTCCAACAATCATGATAAAGAGCAGAGGAAGCCTGCAAACTAATTAGAGGGATTCTAGGAGCTACAAAGAGGAATCCAACTGTTGGACGACTATTGAAGAGGCTCTGGTGGTTGTAGAAGCGAGCATAAAAGGGCATGCAGGTTAAGAGGTTTTGTTTCCTTGCTCTGATACTATGAAGAAAAAAATGTGAGAGGAAATACTCAATTCTCATTACCGATCTTCAATCATAAAGTGATATATATAAGGAAATCAATCTCTCATAATTTACAATCTTACCAAATATATCTAGCCTAAACATGAAAAGAAAAAAATTTTGAAATAAGCATGAAAAGGAAGAGAACAAAAACTAATTAAGGAGGCCGGTCCACAAATTGTCTCCAATTAATCCATCAATCACTAATTGGATGATGAGCTTGGGCCCACCATGAAAAGGAGGCCGGTCCACCTAGATTTCTACGTTTATCATATTCATCTCGTCTTTTTCTTAAATCAACAAGAATTTTATTCCTCGAAGCAGGTAAGGATCTTAAACGAAGAGGCTCATCCCAACTCAATCATCATTCCTCCCTGGGCACCGCCCCTCCAACTTAAATCACATAGCACCATCCTAGCAACAAACCACTTCTCATAGTTATTTCGCTGCAAGGCCTAATTTCTTCTTATTATTTTGATATTATTCGTTCATTTTTCTATTAGATCTGCATAAAATGTTATTGAATTATTTGGTGTTCTTGATTTTACTATTTTTTATTTTCATAAAAGTTTAACACATTAGTAATGCAATTATGAAAATTTATTTATTTATATAATTTCATGCATTTCCAAATTCTTACTGGAATTATCAAATCGTTTCAATCATTTAACTATCATTTGAATTCAAACTCGGGTAAAACATATTAAATTCTAACCCTGAGTTGCCCAGTATCAATCACCCAGCGATGCAGGGTTATGAAAATGAGCAAGTCAATTCTGTAACTGATAGTTCTCTATCAATAAAAAATCAAATCAAGTTCTAAAATGGTGAATTTCAGCCCTCCACTCTTAATTCCCTCAGTATATTTTGTCTCACAACAAAATCAAAGGTAAACATGCGAAAACTACCTGTCTGGTAGACAAAAGGGAAACATCCATAAAAAGAATCAGCTTTTATTTAAAACAGAGAGTATCCGGGATAAAGGATCAAGAACTTTCTTCCTGCAACACCGCCGATAATCTGAGAACATTCAATTCTTTATCAGGGACACAACACAACCAACAAGACAGATTAAACAGCAGCAAAATGGAAAATTTAATAATAATAATAATAATAATAATAATAATAATAAAGTTCAACCTTCAAAATAGCTACAAGGTCATAATATGGGCAAGCATCAAAGAATTCAAGCTCACACAACAAAGTATCTCTATCAATAAACATAGATAGGAAAAGCTTCGTTCAGAAAAAGATGGAAGAGAAAGCACATTTCCCTATCAAAACAGCTCAGGAACTTATCTAAGGGGCAGCGCAACCCATTGGGCCCACTGGGTGGCACCACTGGCTTGAAGAGAAGGCCTAATAATGGGCATGCGGCGTACAACCCAGAAAGCTTCATTGAGACGAGCAGAACGATCGGTAAACTGGGTAGCCTTCTGCATCATTTAAGAGCAATGACAAAAAATTAAGAGAAAGCAAGAATATGTATATAGAAATATCAGACAATCCGTCAGAAGAATAAGAAAAAACTTTTGGCCTAACGGTTGCAAAACATTACATATATCATCAACGTTATCATTAAAAACATAGAGGCAATTACATACAAAGCATCCGAAACATTACTAATTACAAATCTAGCACTCTCTTCCATCCATTTTTCAAATTCTCACTCAAATATCTAAATTTATGATAAAACCCCTACCCATATTTTTCATTTTTATATAATTCTCAACCATTTGATTGTTGCACATATGAATGCATCGGTTCATTAGTTCAAAAATAACACTTGGGGCGCNGACAACCCAGAAAGCTTCGTTGAGACGAGCAGAACGATCGGTAAACTGGGAAGCCTTCTGCATCATTTAAGAGTGATGACAAAAATTAAGAGAAAGCAAGAATATGTATATAGAAATATCAGACAATCCGAAAGAAGAATAAGAAAAAACTTTTGTCCTAACGGTTGCAAAACATTACATATATCACCAACGTTATCATTAAAAAATAGAGGCAATTACATACAAAGCATCCGAAACATTACTATTTATAAATCTAGCACTCTCTTTCATCCATTTTTCAAATTCTCACTCAAATATCTAAATTCATGATAAAAACCGTGCCCATATTTTTCATTTTTATCAAATTCTCAACCATTTGATTGTTGCACATATGAATGCATCGGTTCATTAGTTCAAAAATAACACTTGGGGCGCTAGATTTTGTAAATAGTAATGTTTCGGGTGTTATGTATGTAATTATCCCTATAAAATATTTTATGCATGCGGTTGAAGAAAATAAGGTGCACTGCACTTCTCCGACTTCTTATTGTGTGCTTGCTATGAAAAAAAAATCACCCTCAGAAGCAAAACCTTTAGTTCTCTGAGCATAGCATTATCAAGGAGAAAGAGTGAGGGAGAGATAGANATTTATGAGGTGCACTGCACTTCTCCGAGTTCTTATTGTGTGCTTGCTATGAAAGAAAAACCACCCTCAGAAGCAAAACCTTTAGTTCTCTGAGCATAGCATTATCAAGGAGAAAGAGTGAGGGAGAGATAGAATCCACTCTGTAACACATGCGATCCAGCCAGGAAAAAAGGATCAGCTTGAAGGAACACAAGATCAAAATTTTTTTTAATACTTTGGTGGAAAATCAGAACAAAGTTACAAATTCTTTTGGATAGAAAACCATCAATAATTGNGCACACGCGATCCAGCCAAGAAAAAAGGATCAGCTTGAAGGAACACAAGATCAAAATTTTTTTTAATACTTGGGTGGAAAATCAGAACAAAGTTACAAATTCTTTTGGATAGAAAACCATTAATAATACTTTGGTGGAAAATCAGAACAAAGTTACAAATTCTATTGGATAGAAAACCATCAATAATTGATAAAAAATAATCATAAAATTAAGGGCTGTTTGGGATCACTTCTCTTTTCTATTTTACAATTTTCATTTTAATTTTGTTTTATTTATATTTTAATTTAAAATAAAATATGTTTAGTGATACTAATTGTTTTAAACCACCTAAAAATAATTTTTAGTGTTTTTTAAAAATAAGTTGATTTATTTCTTTAAGAAAAACATGCAAAAGATACACAAAACAAACATTTTCTTAAAATACAATTAAAAATAAAATAGATCCAAAACAAGCAATAAATTTATTAACCGGCTCTTTATTTCTCTCAATTAAACTGATAAGTACTATTCCCCTCAAGAAAATGGAAAATGTTTAAATTCTGAGCAAACCAATAAATCAACAAAAAATAAAGTAAGCTATCACTACACAATTATCTTCAACGGGATGTCCATATCTGCAACAGGAAGAAAATATATAATAACTGCTAATAAAGCAGAGTTACTTTCAAAAGTACGTCAGAAAACAGTAACAAATAAAGAATTAACATTATTAATTTACCATCATCATTAATATTATCCCAACTATTTGGGGTTAGCTAATTAATACTCGTCTTTTATTTGTTCCTACCAAGTGTTAACTGAGATAATAAACCTACGCATAGTAAATTTTTTTGAACTTCAATTCAATTTATCTTAGGTGGGACTAGCATTATTCTTTCAATATTTTGACACTAATTTCATCCATCAATTTAGTGGGGTTCATTTTACCCCTTCCATTATACATGACAAATCACCTGAAATAAGTTCTAGCTATCTGATCTTCAGTAGATATAAAGTCGATCATTCCTCTAATATAATCAATTATAAATTTGTCTTTTTTAGTTTTTTCACACTTCCATCTAAATATTTTTAAATTGCGGAATCAATACGTTGTTATTATGCTACTAATTTAAGAAAATTAATGCTCTAAACATTTTTATCACTGCTCTTACTTTCCACTTATTTCAATAAAAGGCCCATAGATTATAACTATATATCTACTCAAAAACATACGTAAAGACTGCACACTTTGAATCACTAATAGGGGAAAACCATCAATAAAACAAGATGACTAAAATAAACAATGCCAAAGGCTTCTGCAAGGTTAACCCAAAAATTATATAGGGATGAATCCCGGGATGACAAAATTGTAACAAATATGATGGTTTTTAATGGTGGGAGACGGGTGGCCAGACATCAGCTAGGCCTTCTTTCAGAAACAATAAGAGTGATGCTCTCGCATTGATGTAACTAAAAGAGCTTTTTCTTAGTCATTTTGATGTTTTTGACAAAACGAGATGGTCCATTTAGAGTTATAAGCATTACTTTCATGTAAATTGGACATTTTAAGTCAGCTTATCTCAAGGTTATGGTTGCTTTTCTTCTGTCATCACATTCAATCAGATGAAGTTGTGAATCACATATGTAGATCAACAACGGTAAAACAATNTGGTGGGACTAGCATTATTCTTTCAATCTTTTGACACTAATTTCATCTATCAATTTAGAGGGGTTCATTTTACCCCTTCCATTATACATGACAAATCACCTGAAATAAGTTTTAGCTATCTTATCTTCAGTAGATATAAAGTCGATCATTCCTCTAATATAATCAATTATAAATTTGTCTTTTTTAGTTTTTTCACACTTCCATCTAAATATTTTTTAAATTGCGGAATCAATACGTTGTTATTATCCTACTAATTTAAAGAAATTAATGCTCTAAACATTTTTATCACTGCTCTTACTTTCCACTTATTTCAATAAAAGGCCCATAGATTATAACTATATATCTACTCAAAAACATACTTTCACTTATTTCAATAAAAGGCCCATAGATTATAACTATAAATCTACTCAAAAACATACGTAAAGAGCGCACACTTTGAATCACTAATAGGGGAAAACCATCAATAAAACAAGATGACTAAAATAAACAATGCCAAAGGCCACTGCAAGGTTAACCCAAAAATTATATAGGGATGAATCCCGGGATACAAAATTGTAACAAAATATGATGGTTTTTAATGGTGGGAGATGGGTGGCCAGACATCAGCTAGGCCTTCTTTCAGAAACAATAAGAGTGATGCTCTCGCATTGATGTAACTAAAAGAGCTTTTCCTTAGTCATTTTGATGTTTTTGACAAAACGAGATGGTCCATTTAGAGTTATGGGCATTATTTTCATGTAAATCGGACATTCTAAGTCAGCTTATCTCAAAGATGGTTGTTTTTCTTCTGTCATCACATTCAATCAGATGAAGTTGTGAATCACATATGTAGATCAACAACGGTAAAACAATAGTTTAAGTCTTCCTTCAACCGCAAATTATATAAGGCCATTGTTTGTAAAATTCTTTATTTTGCAACTAATTTTAGGAATTGTACATGTCAGAGACTAATGTGAAGGTGGAAGCATATGGTGATTGCCTAAATGAGTTATTTTTTCTTTTTCTGCAAGTCCATAAAAAATAAAACTAGGTATTTTAGGCACATAAAAAAGGCAATTCTGTAGTTGATAAAAATCTAGTTCATATGTGTAAATCCTTCCCCCCACAACTTACAGAAAAGGCCTTTATGCATGAAGAAGCATGAAGTTTTCATTGTAAATTTATTCCTCTTTCTTCCCCCCACCCTTATTCTTGTACTTCTTTTAATCAACTTCTCTTAGTTGAAAGCATGAATTTCATCAAATTTGTTACAAGCTAATTTTATTTATTTATTGCATAAAACTTCAATCATGGTGCATTTTAAGGTTTTTATTTTTTATTTTTGTAATTATTTCATATTGAAGGCTAAATTTCTTTCACCTAAATCAGATTTTATTATCTTNCTATAAGCTAATTTTATTTATTTATTGCATAAAACTTCAATCATGGTGCATTTTAAGGTTTTTATTTTTTATTTTTNTAAGCTAATTTTATTTATTTATTGCATAAAACTTCAATCATGGTGCATTTGAAGGTTTTTGTTTTTTATTTTTGTAATTATTTCATATTGAAGGCTAAATTTCTTTCACCTAAATCAGATTTTATTATGTTTGNATATTATCTTATGTTTGATCGAAGATAGTAAATAAATATTTTTAACATTAATAATTATCTTCCCTCAAAAATTGCATGCATAGTTCATGGATTGGCTACATCACAATGTACATTGCATAAAAGGATTGCTNGTTTGATCGAAGATAGTAAATAAATATTTTTAACATTAATAATTAACTTCCCTCAAAAATTGCATGCATAGTTCATGGATTGGCTACATCACAATGTACATTGCATAAAAGGATTGCTCTAGAAACCCTATAAGGGCCCCTGCATGTAAGCATTTTTGCTTCTCTAGGACTTGTAATTGACCAAAAGCTAAATATTAATATAGCTTGTAAGTGATTTCCAATCATTATAATCCATGCTTAAAGAGAAAGTATAATTTGATTACATGAAGCTATGGCAGTTGGGGCTTGCAACTTTTGGATTGGAGTTTGGTTATAAGNTTTATTATCTTATGTTTGATCGAAGATAGTAAATAAATATTTTTAACATTAATAATTAACTTCCCTAAAAAATTGCATGCATAGTTCATGGCTTGGCTACATCACAATGTACATTGCATAAAAGGATTGCTCTAGAAACCCTAAAAGGGCCCCTGCATGTAAGCATTTTTGCTTCTCTAGGAATTGTAATTGACCAAAAGCTAAATATTAAGATAGCTTGTAAGTGATTTCCAATCATTATAATCCATGCTTAAAGAGAAAGTATCATTTGATTACATGAAGCTATGGCAGTTGGGGCTTGCAACTTTTGGATTGGAGTTTGGTTATAAGTGCAAATTGGGCTACCACTTAAAAAAATGCCGACATAATAAATTAACTATATCTTCCATGTGTAAAACTGAATGAAATTCTGCAGGTCAATATAATTGACAAAAATCTTATCAATCAAAGGGTACAAAAACATTTAAATGTATATACAATTAACGCTAGAACACATATATAAGTTTAATCTTATAATTCAAAAAAAGATCTTCAGNCAAAAATCTTATCAATCAAAGGGTACAAAAACAGTTAAATGTATATACAATTAACGCTAGAACACATATATAATTTTAATCTTATAATTCAAAAAAAGATCTTCAGTTAGGTAAATGTCCCTCCAAAAAAAAAAGAAAACTATGTGAAGTGTCTTTTGAGGGAAAAACAAAAATGTAGTGTCAAATACTTGATGCCCCAACTATGACCGATTTCTTTCTTTCTTAATACCTATGGAGAGGGCTAGAAAGGAANAAAAAATCTTATCAATCGAAGGGTACAAAAACAGTTAAATGTATATACAATTAACGCTAGAACACATATATAAGTTTAATCTTATAATTCAAAAAAAGATCTTCAGTTTGCTATCAAAAAAAAAAAAAGAGAACTATGTGAAGTGTCTTTTGAGGAAAAAACAAAAATGTAGTTTCAAATACTTGATGCCCCAACTATGACCGATTTCTTTCTTTCTTAATACCTATGGAGAGGGCTAGATAGGAANAATGTCCCTCAAAAAAAAAAAGAAAACTATGTGAAGTGTCTTTTGAGGAAAAAACAAAAATGTAGTCTCAAATACTTGATGCCCCAACTATGACCGATTTCTTTCTTTCTTAATACGTATGGAGAGGGCTAGATAGGAACGGAGGACACAATCTGCTTAATGGACAAGTGAACATTCAAACTTAATTGTTATGTTGGAAAGAGGAGTCACGAGAATATTTGTGAATAACAAAACTAGCATTATTCTGATTCCTTAATTTTTTTCCATTCAAAGAAGGAATTAAGATGTTATGAGAAAACATCAGCAGTTTATGCACTGCTAGGTTGTTTTCCACTAAATAACATTGCTTTATGGGTTAACAAATAGGACTACGTTCAAACTATCAAAAAGGAAAAATGAATGTAGCCTTTTAGGTGGTTTGAGAGAAAAGACTAGAAAAATATGCACTGCAAGGCTATCAAAGGCTAGGATGAGGTATACCATCTTCTAGATATATGACTGTGACATCCAGATATTACCAGCATACTCACAGATTTTGGAACTCTCACCCGCAGAACCCTGGTAAAGGTATACCATGCTAATCATGCTTATATAGCTTCTCCTCCTTCACTTCCTCCCCTCCCTCCATCCCTATTATTTCACCTACAGAAACCAGGTAGACCATTCCAATTACCATACATTAAGCAAGATAAGCTCATATTTTTGGAACAATGAGCTTTGTTAATAATATTTCTTTGGCATCTTCCTCCCTCTCTCCCTCCCTACTATCTCACTTGTAGAAAACTGGTCATGCTATACTATGCTTATCATGCTTCAGTACTCCCAACAAATTGAACCACAAGCTTCAAGACCTGGAAAACAGGTTTATTCAACTTATATTTAATGGTTGTTTTAAAATTTCATTAGGGCTAAAAAAACTTTAAGTAAATAATGTATGATCCATTTGAAACGTTCAATTGTATGTGCTAGGAGAAAAACAAGTTGGATGAGACACCACACAAACACATATACATGTGTGTGTGTGTGTGTGTGAGGAGAGTGGAGAGAAGGATTTTTGTTCTCCTAAAAGGAGAACAATTACTCCCCCAAGTTTATTCTTATGTATACAACATCTATGGTCTTCAAACATTTATAATATCTCAACAAACATATCTCTGAAAGATGTACAACCTATTTATGGATCAAGTTTCAGTGTTCAGTGAAGCTTAAGCAATTCATTAAGCATTAAACAATGAGGTTGATCGTAGGGCATACAAAGTTCACCATGAAATACAATATAACCAATGTATCTCAATTAAAAATAATTGAATATGTTATAAGACAATGTTGTCTAAAGCATTAAGCACATTCAAGGTAGCATGATTGCCCATCACCATTGGCAAGGTGTTACTTGTACAAAATTAAATGCTAAGAAGAAGAAGCTATTTCCCTTGATAAAATTACTTCAATCAAAATGAATCTTGACATGAAACTATAGATTGAAATAAAATAATAACCATCGTAGTAACCTATGCTAAAAAAATAACATTTCTTTTTCTTGCATTTTAAGCACTAAAACCTTGCTAAATAAATTATATTAAAACTTACTCAAAATGCATATTTAATAACCAAAAAAACTAAACTATTTGGGTTTGCAAAATGCGGTCTAGAAATCATCTAATCTCCATTATTATATAATATATTTGTTACCATGTATGTTCTCACTTTCAACGTTGAATTTGTTACCATCTTCTCCTTTGTCTCATCGAACTCATCCTCTTCTCTCTCAACATTTACTACTCTAGAATAATAAATCTGACCTAAAATATTTTCTAGTTAATAAGTTTATTTCTTCAGCTATAGTAATAGATGTTTTTTACACACCACC
>JXCR01130175.1:4869-23651 GCA_002079205.1 Phalaenopsis hybrid cultivar
TGAATTTCTAATGGTGGGGTACCTTTTCTAATTTTCTAAGACTAGTCAATAGGAAAGTCCTATGGCTAGACCTAGGCTACTAAAGAAGTTTTCTAGACCTCAACCAAAAATGAGGTCAACAAGAGATCATCAGATTTTTTACTATCTTTAGACGACAATAATGAATGAGTTGTGAGCACATATTTAGAAAGGATTTATTTGTCTCGACGAGAGCAAATTAAGCATGTGTATGATTCATCAATTTGTATATTTGTCCTAAACACAATTTTTTAAGAAAGTGTTGGGGAGAAATTTATGCATGGCAGAAAATAGAAAAAAATGGAAATATTATCCTTCATAAGAGCAATCCAATGTATAGATTACTCACAATTTCATCACTTGTAGAGCACATAATGGATTGAATAATTTTTTATCTTCAAATGTCCTCTGAAAAATTACGCATGACTTGGGGTTCTTTTTCTGACGCAAGGGAGGATGAAGAATCTTTCAAAAGAGAGGAATTCAAGCATGCTCGTGACTAGTTGATTGACTTACTGAATGTTATTACTACTATAACAAAGTACACATTCCTTGGGATTCATGCATTGGTGTGAGGAAGGAGGGGTGGGTCTAACCCCCTTTGCTAATCTTAATCTATTTGTTTTGGATTACACTGACCCATTCCAAATGTTTTAAGACTCAAGCATGTCCAAATTCACATAATTTTATTATTGTTATATTTACCTCATCAAAACACGTCTTCTTAAGAATGCATAGGGTTGTAATTAAGTTTTTGACTCGAGTATGTCATGCCTTACATTTAGTTTGGTCATATTATAAGTTGTTTATGTTTGGCTTGACCTAAGCCAAGCTTTCATCTGCATATTCTTACTTGGCTTGTTTGAACAAGTGCTTTAACAAATTAAAGAGCATATTAAAAATTTAAATGAGTTGTTAGCTTTTCATATAGAACTTTTAACAAATAATTTTACAATTATAAATAAACAAGCAATTTAATAAATTTTGAGTTAGTGTCTAGTTATATGATAATTTATAGGCTGAAAGAAAATTTTTGTTTTCAAATAACCTAACTAAATACTAATAAACTAGTTCATTGACATAAGGAAATAAGAAGGAATGATATTAAATTAATTTGTATAATCACAAATGAATAATAAATTAATTTAAAAAAAAAAATCAAAAGACTAAAAAACATATTTAGTCAAAATTTATTTAACTAATATATTATATATTGTATGAGCTATCACCAAACTTAGGGCCCGTTTAGGGAGCTTATTTGGTGTGGTGGCGTTTCGAAAACGCGCCTAGCCTGTTTAGGTAAACTTCGTTTTGACAGCTCATGCATTTTCAAAATGCTGAAAATAGCGTTTTCACACCGCACTTGTCTAGGTGCGGTGACAGCTTTCTGGCAGCAGTCTGAGATTTTCAAAAATATAAATATTTGTAATAATCATCGCACCTAGTTTATCAACAGATTATTTTTAATCAGTTTATTAGCAGATTAGTGAATAAGCTGCAGCTGCCCCAAACATATCCTTAATAGCTTTTAATAAGTTTATGATTAAACAACAAGCACATTGATTAATGAACTTAAATAAAGAAGGTGAATCATGTTTAAGCTTGGTTCATTTAATTTTTGAGTTCTTAAAAAAAACATTTATTTATTTACACATTTGATTAAGCTGAATTGATTATCAAATGAGTCGAGTTTTAGTTGTTCAATGGCCGCATTGGTTAATTCTCCACCAAAAAGCCTCACCAAAGACAATATATATGGCTTGTAAAAAAAAAAAAAAATAGTTTTTATAGCTTTTGAGTGCAATTTTGAGCGGTTTTTAATCCTAAAAAAATGCAAAAAAATTACATTCCATCAATTTGATATTGTAAACTATATAATGTGGTGTTGATTGATTATATTCTATATCATGGGAGGTGTATGTATGTGTGTATATATATTCTATATCATGAGAAATATGTGATGAGTGTTAGGATGAGAATTGTGAACTGTAACCCTTAGTTTTTTTTTTTTCCCATGAGCACAGGTGAATCAACTTAACACCAAATCATGTAAATCATTTATGTTTAATTGTTGTTGTGCGAATTTCTATGTTTTTGTATTGTTTTAGAAAAGAATTGGTATCAAAACTTTGGGTTCGTGATCAAAGTGAGTTTTAGCGTCGACGACAACAAATTTGGTGTGTTGTTAGTGTTTTTTGCAGCACAGGGCCTTACGTGCTTTGTTGGCAATTTTAGAGGTCCAAAAGCATATCTGACGAGCAGACAAAGGCGCGACTCGTGGAGGGATCATGGCAGCATGATTCTGTCTGCAATTCCAACAAGGTCTAATGAGTTCAGCGCAGTCCAAATGAATATCGAGTGGAGCTTCGTGTGTGATGACTGTAATTCGGAATACCTAGTAATTTAAGAATTAAATATTATAATTTCAAAATATATTTTATAAATTTTATGACTGGAGTTTTATCATAGTTAACGCACTACACAGTAAGTATTAACGCAAGCGCACATATCCTTCAAGTAATATAGGATTTTCCTTAAACCTAGAATAGTGATCTCACAGGGAAGACAATTAATTATAAAGACTTAAGAAAAGTTCCAACTGAATTTAAGTAGTCTTAGTAAGGAAATAAGTTCGATTATAATGTGAGCTAGAGAATTCTACCAAACTATTACTAATCCTCAAAAATTACTATTAAGCTAATTACACTAAGTTAAATAAAGTAGGAGAGTTCAAGCTATTAAAAAGTCTCTCCCTTTGCAACGAAATTAGTAACCAGTGTAGGAGTATAACATTTTGAAATTCTAGTCGAATTTTGTGACAAATATGAGCATACATTTTCTCTATTCTTTTCCAAGTGCATAAAGAAATTAGGTTAACTATGGAAGTGTTTATGTCTGTCACCTTAGAAACTCTTAGTTACCCTCGGTAAAATTATCTCTCTATACATTTGCACTAATTTACATATTACTTTTTCTTCACCCTATATATCAATGAGGTTCTTACTCGTTGTTAACTCCACCACCTTCCCGGATCTTAATGGGATTACAACAAATTTTAACACAACAATTGACCAAATTGAAATGTAAATGAAGTTTAAAGTAAAAACCTTCACAAGAATGAATACAAAACTATTCTAATTGAATCCACATCCTACACACAATACTATTTCATTACAAGAGGAAGGAGTAAGAAAATTACGCACTATGCATGAATAAAACACATTAACTCGTCATCTTATAATAAAATAAAGTCATACAATGTGAATTTACTTAATACAAGACAATGAAAAGCAAAAGAATTATCTTCTTCCCAAAGAACAGAAGAGATAACTCCACCAAAATCTTTCATATCACATAAAAAATACCACCATTTTTACTTTTAAAATGTATAATACACATTTTCATGCATCGGCAAGATAATATATATGATTGTAAAAATTAAACTTTAGGGGGTTCAATATGTAAATACGTAGGAATTGAGTGGTATGTAAGGATATCCTCCTTTCCTTTATTTTCCTAAAATCCACAAACGACTTAAGTATTTAATTTGATTTGATTTCTTATTAAAACAAAGGTGGCATTTACATACATACCATTCAACTCTTATGCATTTACATATCTGACACCTGAATTCTGATTTTTACATTTACACCATCCATATAATTCATATCACATAAAAATTACCATCTTCTTAACTCTTAAAAATGAAGAGACTTTTTTATATATAAAATTTTAGGTGTTAGATATATAAATACATAAAAATTGAGGGGCATGTGTGCAAATCTTCCAGAAGGAAACAAGTATTTGTTTTCTAAAATTATAGTTTAGAGAGTTCTCTCACTGCTGGTAAGTAGCTATGGGTTCCATGGCCAAGTCACTTCAAAGTTGCTTCCGTCCCTATGATTTGTATTGAAATAATTGATGTGGGCTCTGCAATACAGTGCATATAAATAATCCAAATGGTATGTTTGAGGCAGTTGCAGTTTATTAATAAGCTGATAATAAGTTGTTGAAAAGTAATCTGTTATTTAAAAAAATCACGTTGATTACTACTCACCTAGTCAGGAACGGTGTGAAAATGTTGATTTCAACGGGTTTTAAAACACAATTTTTTTGAATAAGCTATCAAAACTCGATATATCAATTACATAAAAATACACCGCACTAAATTAGCTGCCCCAAACGGGCTTTAAGATCTCTTTGATATCGCGTTCTATTTGATTTACCTTTCATAAAGTCATCACAACTTCATTTTATGAAACTATTGTCTACTATTTTATAGAAATTGCTGAGGTAGATATAATTAAAAGTGCATTTTAGGTAATTAATATAATTTGTAGTAATGATAAGCTCCTGCGGAAGGCTTTTGTCCGTACGATAGCTTTCATTAAATGTTTTTTAATCTCGATTATTTACAGATTTCCGAAGCCAGTCGGCGCGCATTTTGGCGGGGACCATTTCCGGAGTCACTTTTGCGGGGCCCACATAATCTTGACACCAATCGACGATCGTCAAGTATTCGGGTTTTTTTTTTAATTTTGGTTTTGGCTTATTATTGTCGGCATCAGATAGTTTTGATCAAGTGCGGTGCAAGTTTTTAATTTCTTTTTTTTATATATTATTATTATTATTATTATTGTCAGTTATATTATTGATTATTGTCATTCTTAGTATGACAAGTTAGCAGACAGTTGTGTTGTATGATAAGTTAGTAGAAATCTATATTATTGATTATTGTCATTCTTAGTATGACAAGTTAGTAGACAGTTGTGTTGTCAGTCGTAACTTCTCTGACCATGGTTCTATCTCTATTGGAACGGATAACACACATGGAGAGCGATATTCTCAAAGACCACCCTTTTTTTAAAGATATATTTATTATTGATTATTATTATTATTTGAGTCCTCGGTTAAAATTGATTCTAGCTCGATCTGTAAAATACGCATGTCCTTCCCCCATTAACCCGTGTTCAATTCATTCAATCAATAAAATGGAAGTGCATGAACAATCTTGTTTAACTAACAAAATTTTCTTAGCTAATTTTAGCGCAAATTAAGTAAATTACATAAACAATAATATATTACAATGTATTATTAACTTTTATTATTTTTTTAAGTTATTCAAGCTAAAATTTTAAATTGTTTGACTCGAGCTGAACTCCAACACAGTGTTCACGAATCATTCCGGACAAATAAATTTCAAACGAGCTTAACATAAACAAACATCGGTCTTGCTCAAACTCGACTCATTTACAACCCCCTAATTGATCCCTCGATATGTCGAGTTTTTGCAAATACTCTTGCATTAAAATGCAATCATTAAATATGATATGTGAAATATAAAATCTTCAAATCATTGAATTATAGTGAGAAGAAACCAAAAATATTGCATAGACTTTTTGGGATCATCAAAATTCTCATCTGATCAAGCATTTTTTTAAACTCAAAAAAAAAAAATTTAAAATAATTAAAAATATAAAAGGTGAACCGAATAAATATTCTTCATTAAAAAATAAATTCATATATTTTTAATTAAGAAAAAAAAACATTTTTATTTAGTATTCTTATTTTCACTATTTATCTTTCTATTGTTTATGATATTGTTGGGTATGACTCATATACCATATAAGGGACAGATGTTGGAAAGGAGCGGAAGAATCTGTCCAATTGGGGGAGTTTTAGTTATGTGGGTTAGGGGTGCCCTGCGGTACGGTAAATGTGTAATTTTGTAATTATATATTGTACTTCAAGGTTATATATATGTATGTTTGTAACTCTAGGGTTTATTCTGTATTTTGTAATATTTTTTGGAGTTGAAATAAAGCTGTCGCTCTGCTCTCGATGACGTAGGCATCTTTGCCAACCCTCGTTAATTTTTTGTGTTATTCTTCTGGATTTGTGTTGATTCTTATTTTTCTTTGCCCTAATTTCTGAAAAGATATGCATGAAAAAAAAATATTACGTGAGCTTTTAATAAATTTAATTTAAATGGGTTATAAGACGAGCGTTTTGAGTAAAAGAGCATTAATTATATAGAAATGTAGTACACTTAAGGGGGTGTAAATAAGTCTGAGTTCAGCTCTAGTTTCATTAATTAATCGAGTTCATACCAAACTCGAGCTTGATTCTACAAGTTCTAGCCGACTCACGAGCGGGCTTGCTTAATATGAAAGACAGAAAAAATATAAATTTAACTTAGCATTATACTGAAACGAAAAATAAAATGAATATTTAGGTGTTAATTAATAAGAAATTTCTTGATATTAAATATAAAGTAATATTTTTTTTAAACTTTTTTAATAACTTAAAGAGAGATTTTTTATTTTTAATGTAATTTAAATATATTTTTAATTAATTCTTTATTAAATGCGCCGGCTAACAAGCTAATAAGTCAAGTTGAGGCTAGCTCGAACTTGACTTATTAGCTCATTGAACTCAATTCACAAGTCAATTGTCAAGTCATACTCGAGCCAGCTCATGAGTTGGCTTGTCTCACATACAACCCAAAGTAACATACTACAATGTATCTCAAATTTAAAAATCAAAGTTAAGCATCACTTTACCATTCAAAATATTTATATTAANTAATGTAATTTAAATATATTTTTAATAAATTCTTTATTAAATGAGCAGGCTCACGAGCTCATAAGTTGAGTTGAGGCTAGCTAGAACTTGACTTATTAGCTCATTGAACTCAATTCATAAGTCAATTGTCAAGCCATGCTCGAGCCAGCTCAGGAGTTGGCTTGTATCACGACACCCCAAAGTAGCATACTACAATGTATCTCAAATTTAAAAATCAAAGTTAAGCATCACTTTACCATTCAAAATATTTATATTAAAATTTCCATAAAAAAATGTATTTTTATCAAAATATTATAAGATAAATGACCGAAATAAAGCTTATTAAAAACTAGCGATAACTTCATTTAAACTAAATCTCACATGCACGTTAATAATCCATAATTAACCGTATACCAACCACCATCCTTTCACCTAATCATTCATATTAACATCTCCTTCATTAAACTCCTACTAAGAGAGATTGAGACAAGCAATGATTTGCTTCCAAACACAACAAAAAATAAAAATAAAAATAAAACCTTGAGAAAGCTTGGTAGGTTGGCTGGCATTCCAATCTTAAAGAAAAGAAAGCCTTTTTGAAAGCAATGGTCTAGTCCAATCCTAACCCTCAAATAACCCCACCCCCTCTTCTTCTTCTTCCTCATCAATTTCTCTCTCTCTCTCCCTACAATGAGGTCCATCAATGGCACTCATCTAACCCTAATCACAGCCATGGTTGTCGCCTTCCTCTCGCTCAAAGGCCGCCTCTCTTGTCTAATGCACACTTCATTAATGATGCATTCTTTAATACCGTCAAGCATAGAATATTGCTCTCACCATCATCATAACAACATACCGAAGGTTAATATTTGTGACGATTTTGCTAAAAACATCTTACCGCCGGCGACGAATGTATCGTTGACGCTATGCGTCGATCGCAACGGGTGTTGTAACTTCACCTCAGTTCAGTCCGCTGTCGACACCATCGGTGACTCGAGCCAGATCATGAGAACCGTCATTTGGATTAATAAGGGCATATACTAGTAAGTTTAAATATTAAATCTTTTTTTAACCTTGCATGCATGAATAAGAAACTATAAATATTGTTTTATATTATTTATTCTATTTTTTAATATTTTATCAACTTCTATAACATAGAATTTATATCAAATTATTACGTGAGATAATGATTGCACGTCCGGACGATGATCCAAATGAGCTGCCTAGTGATCTACCGCAACGTGAGCGCATCCGGACCGTCGTCTAGCCAAACATATAATATATATTTTTTTCCCATTTTAGAGGCTCATTAACATAAATCTCAAGGCATAACGGTGACGGCGACCAAATAGAAATTACGTACAAGTTTATATAAGAAATTCGTCAAGTAACCGTTGTTCGGCAAAGTAGAATCTGAGGCATTGGTCGATTTTTATATATTTTATTTTTTGAACTAAGAAGTATGATGAAAGTTATTAAAAACTATATAAGCAATAACATATTCCATCAATGCTTTGACATTTGCGTCCTTACCAACCTAAGTGTCAACCAATAACAGAGATTAACAATGGGTGATGATAAGCCATCTATTATAGAAATTTCAAGCAGAAATATTTTATTTCATGTATGAATTTTGTCCATGCATAAGGGCCACCTACATATCTGTTCTCAGATCATAAATATTCACAAAATACATGGCAATGATTATAAGAAATAAATAAAATATATACTTATTATAATTAAATTAAATATTTATTTATAATTATATATATATATATAAATATTTTAGTGAGAAGGTAATAATCCCAAAAACAAAGACGAACATAACGCTGCAAGGACAAGGCATGGAGTCCACCGCAATAGTGTGGAACGGCACCGCCAATTCCTCCGGCGGAACCTTCTACAGCGCGTCCGCATCTGTCTTCGGAGATAACTTCATTGCGAAGAACATAAGCTTTATGGTAAATACATAATTGATGGAACATCATTGTGCATAAATGCGAAAACTTTGGTGAATTTGATTAAATATGGATTTTTTTTTTTTTTGAAAGAATGTTGCACCAATCGCGAAGCCCGGGGATATGGGAGCTCAGGCGGTGGCGATAAGGGTNCAACTTCATTGCAAAGAACATAAGCTTTATGGTAAATACATGACTGATGGAATATCATTGTGCATAAAGGTGAAAACTTTGGTGAATTTGATTAAATATGGATTATTTTTTTTGAAAGAATGTTGCACCAATCGCGAAGCCCGGGGATATGGGAGCTCAGGCGGTGNGTATGTTTTGTTTGGTACAAAATACTAACAGCTTTTCTACTTATGAGGAAATGCATTATTTCCATCTTGATAACATGCACCGGAGAAAACATTTCAATTTATTCAAATCATGTGAGTTTTTTTGCCCCCATAACTTCCATGTAAAAAAGTTGGGGACTTCTTTTTTGTAACATTAATCTCATACTACCACTATAATTTTCTTTATACACAGTAATGAAAATAAATTTTAATTAGATATCCAACTCAAAATTTTTTACCTAAAAACTTTAGATCATGTGATAGTTTCTTAAGCAAAATGCTTAAGAACTTGATTTGGTTTTGTACATCAAAAATATGTTTGTACAAATCTCGAGGAGTTCCTACTGACAAAGGACAAAAGGGTGCAACCAAGGAGGGCACACAGGTAGAATATCAACAGGTTCACTAAAGGAAAACCAAAGGTCCACTAGCAGAAGACTATGACCCCACAGACAGAAGGACAAATTAAGGCCCATAGACGGATGACCAAATGATCGACTTAACTAGATGCAATCTTAAAGGATCCCACATGCACTTTTAGGATTTTTCGCGAGAGGCCTAGAACTGGCCATAATATAATCACACGGAGCATCTTAATAGATAGCCTCGTCAAGCAGTGAGCTACTTATCGGATTATAGTGATTCAATGTCTGCATGATAGCCTAGCCTTACTAATTTTCCAACAGGAGTTACTCTCTCAATGATCAATAGTATCCAACCGGTAAAGCAAGTTGATTGAATCAAGTCTTGCCGACTCAAAAACTATCAAATGCCGACTAGTAAACCCCATTTAGCACAGTCAGATGAGTGGGTTTGTCGAACGAAAACTCGATAATTTCAACCAACTGAGTTAGGGGGCATCCGAGTCGAAGGTCCACACATATAAAATACTTAAAATGTCTTGTAATGCCTCTATTAAATAAGGGAAAATATGTCATTTTATATATTGTATCCCCTCCTCTATAAATAGGAAAATCATTTCATGAGAAAAGGCTAAACAAGAATTCAAATTACAGTTCAAAATTGTTCATTTCCATCTCCCCCCCCCCTCTCTGTCCTAGTTTATGTTCTATTCTTTGGGTGTGATTCACATACATATTCAGATTCAATACCCTAAAAGATGTGGTGAGCATGCATTNTCTCCTCTATAAATAGGAAAATCATTTCATGAGAAAAGGCTAAACAAGAATTCAAATTACATTTCAAAATTGTTCATTTCCATCTCCCCCCTCTCTGTCCTAGTTTACGTTCTATTCTTTGGGTGTGATTCACATACATATTCAGATTCAATACCCTAAAAGATGTGGTGAGCATGCATTGATCATCCCACAGACAAAAAGATGGGCAATTTATGAAGAAGAAACTCAAAACAGGGACACCAGCAACATGGAGTGCATCTAAGAGTTTGTAATCCAACAAATTTAGGAACCACATGGAGTGCACCAAGTGTGTTANTTCGGTCAACCACTTTAATTGGACCATCATCGCATAAACATAGTCATCAGATCGTTCTTGCCTAACAATTACCATCGAACTGCCCTTGTTTCCCTACAATCATATAATAATAGTGATATATATATATATATATATATATAAAACCACCGTCATTAATCTATCAGTCATCCAAAGCCATTGGACTATTGTCATTAATCTATGATCATTCATCTACAAATGCCCATCAGTTATTTTTCAACCACAATCATTTGATCACTGTCACCTCATCACCATCGTCTATATATAAACACTTAAAATATTATCATTTGACAAGAGTTACTCGACTATAAATTTTCTTACCACCATTGTATAATTATGGCCACTTAATTGCCACCGATTAACTATGATCTCCCAAACTTCATCCAAAAACTACGACGCCTTAGCCACAATTGTCTGTTAATACACATCATTGATGCATGCCATCAGCTATAAAACAGATGTGTTGCTTCACATTATTGACACCAATACTAACATATGTCAATTCGTCGCTCATTGTTATTTATAAGATTGATATTGACACCAATACTAACATATGTCAATTCGTCGCTCATTGTTATTTATAAGATTGATGCACGCCATTGATCCACAATATCACTTATAAGATCAATGTGTACCGTTAACATATGTCATCACCTATACGATAGATGCAAGTTATTGATACTAATGATGTCACCAACTAACTTTGTCACCTGTCATTAACAATAATTGTGATACCAGTGATTGTCACTAGAGTTGATGCATACGATATACATGAACGTTATACTAAATTCCTATATCTTCTGATTCATATTCCATAGGAAAGAAGTTCAAATATATCACAAGTAATCTTGAAGATAACTTCAATGCATTAAGACTCATTCAGCTTCCATTATGAAATCCATCATGTATAATATATGTTTTCTGTGGTACAAAATACTAACAGCTTTTCCACTTATGAGGAAATGCATTATTTCCATCTTGATAAGATGCACGGGGGAAAACATTTCAATTTATTCAAATCATGTGAGTTTTTTGCCCCCATAACTTCCATGTAAAAAAGTTGGGGACTTCTTTTTTTTTTAACATTAATCTCATACTACCACTATAATTTTCTTTATACACAGTAACGAAAATAAATTTTACTTAGATATCTGACTCAAAATTTTTTACCTAAAAACCTTAGATCATGTGATAGTTTCTTAAACAAAATGCTTAAAGACTTGATTTGGTTTTGTACATCAAAAATATGTTTGCACAAATTTCGAGGAGATCCAACTGACAAAGGACAAAGGGGTGCAACTAAGGAGGGCCTACATGTAGAATATCAACAGGTTCACTAAAGGAAAACCAAGGGTCCATTAGCAGAAGACTATGGCCCCACAGGCAGAAGACCAAATTAAGGTCCACAGACGGATGACCAAATGATCGACTTAACTAGATGCAATCCCAAAGGATCTCACATGCACGTACGAGATTTCTCACCAGAGGCCTAGAACTAGCCATAATATAATCACACGGAGCATCCTAATAGATCGCCTCGTCAAGCAGTGAACTACTTATCGGATTATAGTGATTCAATATCTACTTGATAGCCTAGCTTTACTAATTTTCCAACAGGAGTTACTCTATCAATGATCATTAGTATCCAACCAGTAAAGCAAGTTGATTGAATCAAGTCTTGCCGACTCAAAGACTATCAAATGCCGACTAGTAAACCCCATTTAGCACAGTTGGATGAGTGGGTTTGTCGAACCAAAACTCGATAATTTCAATCAATTGAGTTAGTGGGCATCCAAGTTGAAGGTCCACACATATAAACTACCTAAAGTGTCCCATAATGCCTCTATTAAATAGGGGAAACATTTCATTTTATATATTGTATCCCCTCCTCTATAAATAGAAAAATCATTTCATGGGAAAAGGCTAATCAAGAATTCAAATTACAGTTCATAATTGTTCATTTCCATCTCCCCCCTCTCTCTCTCATATTTTACGCTCTATTCTTTGGGTGTGATTCATATACAGATTCAAATTCAACATCCTAAAAGATGTGGTGAGCATGCATTGATAATGCCACAGACAAAAAGATGGGCAATTTATGAAGAAGAAACTCAAAACAGAGACACCAACAACATGGAGTGCACCTGAGAGTTTGTAATCCAACAAATTTAGGAGTTTGTGATCCAACAACATGGAGTGCACCAAGTGTGTGATGCCATCTAACAAGCACTGACTTGGGGAACAAAGAACTACCCCTGAGAGAATGGGTCAGGATCGATTGACCAACACTAATATTTTGATAGTGGCGGGTTGGCACCAATCAACAGACAAAACATACCACTGATGGAGTCAGGGCTGATATTTTGACTAACACTTGACTTTTTTAAGAAGATGTTAATATTTTTTTTTCTAATTATGCACATAATCCTAGTTCTGACTGACACTAGGAAAACTTGAGGAGTTCATGCAATAGTTCATCCTAGATTTGATTTACACTAGGGGAACTCGGGGAATTCGGGCCGACTTGTCAGTAGTAGTTCATTCAAGCGAGTAAAACTGATAGCGATGCTCAATGTCTGATCATTTAAATTTTCTTTAAGGTCTGACAATGACGAATTGTCATCTAATCGACAAAATTCATTAGAATTGGCCTTCAACTCTCACACATCATAAAAACACGTCTCTTACCTTGGAACAAGTAAGGCTCTTGTTACGATTTCTTAACTGTGAGCGACAAGATCCACAATGGACAGCATATTTACAAGTAAGGCTCTTGTTACGATTTCTTAACTGTGAGCGACAAGATCCACAATAACCAGGCTCTTGTTACGAATTTCCCCAGTGATAAGTCTTTACTATTACTCCTGCAAAAGTTGCAACAAGATCTACTTAATGTGTCTGTCGAAAGGTACGACCCATTCAAGGCAACGACCTGTACGAGCAACAAAGTCTAAGTTACAAATAGATTCAAAGCCAATCAAACTCAACAAATTGGCAACACCGACTAAACAAAGATAATCGAACTGGCCTTGCCATTCCAAAGTCCCAAGGAGAGTACTATGGAACCATCAAAACAGAGAGCAAAGGGACATAAAATTGAGGGAATTTGATTATTGAGCCATTAAATATGATCTATTTTTTTTACATTAAAATTTACTTATTCGTATCGTAGCTATCACTTTCAATATGTAAAAGAGTTGAAGAATTAAAATATGTACATCAAAAATATGTATGCATGAATCTCATAAAGATCCAACAGACAGACAAACAAAAGGGTACGACTATGGAGGAGCCATAGGCTAAAAATCAAAGGATACATTTGTGGAAGACCAAGGCTACTACCAGAAGACCAAGGCTACTACCAGAAGACCAAGAGTCCACTAGAAAAGGCCAATGGACAACAGATAAAAGACCAAAGGATGTATTTGATGAGATGTAGGCCCCCTAAATTGGGACTAGAAGTCGGTCATACAGGTCATTTGAACCAAGGACTAAATCAAATGAAGCTGAGTGGAGGCATTGACCTACCTCTTGCCACAACCCAACTTAAAGAAAGAGCTCATCATTGCCAGATATCTTACGGGTACTCAAAGAATCACCAATTCAATAAGTGAGTTGTCTATCAGAACACAGTGATTCACCCTTTGTTTAATAACCTATTATTACTCTGCCAATAGGAGTTTCTCACCCACGGATCAATAGTCGCCAATTTGACTAATTAGAATAAACGACCGATAAAGCTAAGCCGGTCGAGTTAAATATTTCTGACCTAAAAAACATTAAAGGCCGACTGATAACTATAATTCATCGCAATCAGATGAGTAGGTCTTGTTAAAGCAAGACCCGACGATTGCATCCGACCAAGTCAGAGGCATCCAAGTCGAAGGCCCATTCATGTAAGTAGCTAAATATCCTGTAACATTCCAATTAATGTAGGGACAAACATGTAATTTCATATTTTATTTCCCATTCTCGATAAATAGGAAGATTATTTAATGAGAAATGAACAATCATAAATTAAAATTAAAATTAAAATTATACATCTCTCTCTCCCTCCCTCTTACTCTCATGTCTTAGGCTCTATTCCTTGTGTGTGATTCACATATAGATTCAAGTTCATCATGTTTAGAACCAGTAAGATTTGACAATACGAATTATATTATTTTAAGAGTGCACTAATTATGAAAAAATAAAAATAAGAATCATATAAATTTGACAATTCATGGGCAATATAATACTCAATTTGTCTCATAAATCCGACAAAAAAAATTCTAGAAATTTTTTTTGCTCCCATGATAATATTTCATTTTTTTTATTTAGTGTTTTTTTTAATTAATATTGAAATTATGAAGTGCATGATTTAATTTTATAATATTTTAGATATAATAATCTCTTTCAACTAATAAAATATAAACTCTTTCTCAAAATTATAGCCTAAATAAAGAGGGATATGTCTCTACATAAAGTTGGCTACACGCATTTTTTGAGCTAATTATTTTTCCAATGAGTTTATAAATTAAATACTAGGAAAATTTTTATAAAGGTTGGTTTTGCTATAAAAGCCTTTTCGGCATTATTTTTCTCACTTGTTTTTTTTATTTTCATTTTATTATTTAAAAATATATATATTCAATTGATAATTTTTTTATTTTTTATTTTATTTTTAAAATTAACTCAACTTATTTTAAAAANAACCTAATCAGATAATTAAGCATTTTTGACAATAAATAAAATATGATATCATGGCCCTTGATGCTCTAAATTCTTAAAATTATTAAGTTGACAATAATAATGGCTTTATATATCAACTACAATTTTCTAACAGTTCATCTCGAAGCCTATTTATCAAAGAGAAGACATTATTTATACTTGTTCTAACTCCAATTAATGATATCTTAACACAAGTTTTAAGTAGCTAAATCAAGCTTATAATGAGCTTATGTGAGATTAATACTAACAAAAAGCAAGAAAAACATACCTCTGCGTATTTTATCCCACCACTAACCCAATTAAGAACTTGTTAATTCAGAACTGCCAGCTGATTTCCATGGCCTCGCCGGTAACGGCCNTACCTAATAAGATAATTAAACATTTTTGACAAAAAATAAAATATGATATCATGGCCCTTGATGCTCTAAATTCTTAAAACTATTAAGTTGACAATAATAATGGCTTTATATATCAACTACAATTTTCTAACAGTTCATCTCGAAGCCTATTTATCAAAGAGAAGACATTATTTATACTTGTTCTAACTCCAATTAATGATATCTTAACACAAGTTTTAAGTAGCTAAATCAAGCTTATAATGAGCTTATGTGAGATTAATACTAACAAAAAGCAAGAAAAACATACCTCTGCGTATTTTATCCGACCACTAACCCAATTAAGAACTTGTTAATTCAGAACTGCCAGCTGATTTCCATGGCCTCGCCGGTAACGGCCGGATTGAAGAGGATTAACGGCGCCGTGACGGCTCATGGCCGTGTTTCGAAGGATGAGAACACCGGCTTCTCCTTCGTTAACTGCACCATCGGCGGCACGGGCCGGATTTGGCTCGGCCGCGCATGGCGTCCCTTCGCACGTGTTATCTTCGCTTTCACCTCCATGACTGATATCATCTCCCCAGAAGGCTGGAATGACTTCAATGATCCCTCAAGAGACCAGTAAGATCATATCACTTCATTCATTGAGAAAAAAATTAGATTTTTAATTTATTTAGAGTGCTAAAATCATCTACTTCTTCAATCAAAATCTCTTCTTTCTAGCTTTGTAAAGNTATCATCTCTCCGGAAGGCTGGAATGACTTCAATGATCCCTCAAGAGACCAGTAAGATCATATCACTTCATTCATTTAGAAAAAAAATTAGATTTTTAATTTATTTAGTGCTAAAATCATCTACTTCTTCAATCAAAATCTCTTCTTTCTAGCTTTGTAAAGTGTATTCATGCAGGACTGTCTTCTATGGAGAATACAAGTGCAGTGGTGCAGGTGCTAACCAGAACTTGAGAGCGCCTTATGTCTTGAAGCTGAATGATGAACAAGCTGCTCCTTTTCTTAATTCTTCTTATATTGATGGAGATCAGTGGTTGCAGCCTTACAGCTAATCTGAATTAGTTTTAAGCATTTTAATTAATTTATGTTTAACGATTGTGTATGTTTGTTAATGCATTTGGAAATTGAAGTATTTCGAGAAGTTTGTAATATGTGCTGTTACTGATTAAATTTCTGATTAATTATATATATATATAGTTCTTACCATGCCTCGAATAATATGATTAATTAGTTTCAATCATGAATGATGATTTTGTTGTAGTTAATTTTCCTTTTAGCATGTTACTCTAATGTTTTCCTCTTAATTTTACCTTAATTTTGATGATTTGAAACCTCTAATTGAANTATATATATATATATATATATAGTTCTTACCATGCCTCGAATAATATGATTAATTAGTTTCAATCATGGAATGATGATTTTGTTGTAGTTAATTTTCTTTTTAGCATGTTACTCTAATGTTTTCCTCTTAATTTTACCTTAATTTTGATGATTTGAAACCTCTAATTGAAAAAAAAGGCTGTTTGAGAGTATAAGTCTTACATTTTATCAAACTTTACGCAGTAAATCTACGCCAAAAAAATATCCTGTAAATCATTCCCGTATTCTGAACAAAAGTTTGAAAAGCATTACTGTTTTGATACGTCTCTTGTGTTGTCGTTCACCAGAAAAATAACGTTGAAGAATAATAAATATTGCAGAAATATANAGGCTGTTTGAGAGTATAAGTCTTACATTTTAGCAAATTTTACGCAGTAAATCTACGCCAAAAAATACCCAGTGAATCATTCCCGTATTCTGAACAAAAGTTTGAAAAGCATTACTGCTTTGATACGTCTCTTGTGTTGTCGTTCACCAGAAAAATAACGTTGAAGAATAATAAATATTGCAGAAATATATACTGATCATATATTTGTGCTGATTGTTCTTCTAATTACTTTCTTAAAGCTAACAACTGTAGCTTATAATTCTCCTGCCATTCAACACACCAGGCTTCATCTAATTACAGTTGAACTAATTATTTCTAGCCCACAGAAGAGGGANTTATAAGTCTTACATTTTAGCAAATTTTACGCAGTAAATCTACGCCAAAAAATACCCAGTAAATCATTCCCGTATTCTGAACAAAAGTTTGAAAAGCATTGCTGCTTTGATACGTCTCTTGTGTTGTCGTTCACCAGAAAAATAACGTTGAAGAATAATAAATATTGCAGAAATATATACTGATCATATATTTGTGCTTATTGTTCTTCTAATTACTTTCTTAAAGCTAACATCTGTAGCTTATAAATATCCTGCCATTCAACACACCAGGCTTCATCTAATTACAGTTGAACTAATTATTTCTAGCCCACAGAAGAGGGAAGAGAGAGATAGAACAAACAGAAGAAGAGTTAAAACACAGGAAAAGTAGGTGGAATAAAAGCTTATACAGCGACTGCGCAGAAAACAGACAATATAATTTCCCGCACGTTCTTGACTTCCTGCTACCCACCCTCTTCTTTCTTCCTTCCTAGTTCCTACCCATCACCAAGCACGTTCCAGCAAAATTCCATCAAAAACCCAGCATTTATACAAAAAATCACATAACAAAAATCCAAGTTCTTGCATTTCTTATAACATATCACCACCCTAATCAAAATCCACAAAAAAAAAATCCAACTTTGAAATCAAGTAGACATATATATCCAAAATATATAACATCTACAGTTATAAATATNCCTTGCATTTCTTATAACATATCACCACCCTAATCAAAATCCACAAAAAAAAATCCAACTTTGAAATCAAGTAGACATATATATCCAAAATATATAACATCTACAGTTATAAATATAAGCTAAATGAAGATGCTCCTCACTTACGATCTTCCTCACAAAAAGTAGCCGCCACCTCTGTTATGCTCTGGTGTCGTCCTCTGGTTCCCCTGCCCCCCCATCCCATCAATGAAAAACTCCTCCGGCAACCCTATGCCAAGTTCCCTCGAGTTTTCCATATGGCCATCATCCTCCACGTGTCCGCTCCCCACCCCGAAACCGATCATCTCCTCCGGCTGCGGCTGACGTCTGTACTGGTTCTGTTGGGGTAACATGTACCTCTCGTCCTGTTGCTGCTGCTGCTGATAGTGATACTGATTCGGTCGAGTTTCGAGAACTCCGAAGCTCGGCAGAATGGTCGATTGGCTGACCGGATTTCTGTACCCGATCCCGAAATTGAGCGTGGTTGCGCCGCCGGGGACGTAAGAGGTGGTGTAAGGTACGGAGGGGACGCCGGTGAACTGCTGCACCATGGCCCTGAAGTTGGAGGTGTCGGTGTTGAGAAGGGTTGTGGGAGCTCTCCTCGAGGTTCTGGAGCGCTTTCGTGCTGGTTTGG